>CABHPR010114402.1:0-29043 GCA_902168415.1 Peromyscus melanophrys | reverse complement strand
ATGGCCAAACCATCCCCTTATGCAGTCTTGCTGGGTAAAGCAAGCTCAGTTTCTTGGACCCTGAGTAATTTAGACCTCCACAAAAGTTCAGTTAATGTGGAAGGAAATTGCATGCCTTTCACTGCATGCTCATAGTGGTATGCAGGAAGATAAAGTGGAGTGAGGTAAAAGTAAGTTCTCTGTAGGTAGTAAAAAGAAAAGGCCCATAGTGGTCATATAAATGTTAACACAAAGAACAATCCACCACCAAGACACCAGCTAAGGTCTGAGACTAGCAACACTGGATGGGCTAGTGGCCAGCAAATGAGCCAGTTAACATCAACAACTATGAAGTAGCCATGAAGGACAGAAATGGAGGCTTCAATAGGTTACCACCCCCTTAATGTGAGAACAGAGCATGATCATCTCCTGAGTTGCGCCCGGGAAGCATGTACTGAACATACCTCTCACCCACTGGTTCAGGGAATTAACCAAGCATCATAATGAACCTCATGCCTTGCCCATACCAACCCTAATTCTTATTAAAAGTCTATTAATCAGATACCACATGGCAGCTCCATCAGTCCCCTTCTACTACTGGGTGTGTGTGTGTGTGTGTGTGTGTGTGTGTGTGTGTGTGTGTGGGAGGGGGAGTCCAGGGCAGCTTCTTATTCTTTCATGTTGTTCCTTTATTTTGCTTACTCCTGATGTGTCTGCATCTTTAGTCATCATCTAGGTGAGACAAAGAGCTTGAGAGCCACCATCTCAGGTTGCCTTTTGGTGATCTTCTATTGCCCAGCACCCGAATTCTTGAGTCACATACATCTGGGTTAAGAAAGGCCTTGTTACTTGAAAAGATCTTCATCAGAAGGAATAAAGAAGTAGCTTCCCCAGGGCTTGGAGTTGTCATTTTATTCAGGGCTCCCGTGAAGACATCACTGATGAGCATCATCAGAGCGGGCACTGGAATAAGAACAGAACCTTGTGTACAGCAAAATAGTAATATATTCATCTTGGTTCCAGTAATCATCACATTTCCAAGAGTGCCATCATCCCAACCAGCAGATTTAACAGGCTTTTGTTGATATGGAAAGGAAGGCAGGACATTAGCAATCACGTGGTTGATAACATATCAATTGACCTGTGAAGCAATACTTTATAAACATAGATTTTTCTAGACACTAGCATTAGACAGTATAAATTTAAAGCAAATTTCAGGTGTTGCAGGGGAGGCAATTATCAAAATAATTCTAAAGTTCATTAACCCTGCCTTAATCTAATCATTTTCATAAAATGACAGTTCATGTGAAGAAGTTTTTAACAGAAACAACCGATTTATTTTAGAGAAGGATCTGTGATGTCTGGATTCCTACAGAATGGGTAAGTTTGAGATGTTTTGGATTTCTCTGTAACTGGCCATCATGGTTCTGGCCCTCTTAACTATCTTTCATCTATCTTGCTAATTATCTTGCAAAGACCTACTTTCTAATTGTCAGATCAATTTGTCTTCAGTCTCCTTCACATCTGGACTGAACTTCTTAATACAATTCTCACATCTGCCTAAGATAGAGCTCCCTTTGGATATGAGTCTTCTCACAAAAAAAACAAAAAAACAAAAAAAACAAAAAAACAAAAAAAACCTGTTTTATCTTTACCTCCTACTAGGTGTCAATTTCACCTCTAACTCTCCAAGTTCTTCTCTTTTAGTTTTGACCTCACTAAGTTGGAAGTCAGCTCTTACACATTTTATGCACCTTACATAGATAATAAATGTAGACCACTCATAAAGAGATGCTATGTTGCTTTTTTCTTGTTTGTTTGTTTTTTTGAGAACTCAGCAGGAACATAGTTCCTAGTTCTGATAAACATATATGGGTATTTTCACACTTTCCTCCCCCCAATATCTTGTCAGTAAGCAAGGTAGACAGACATCAGATTAATTTACCTTCTGAAGGCCAAATATGTGGGGGATGTAATTCAAGAACATTAGTAGTAAACAACTCCATGTGGCCTTCCTTATTCCAGGGTCCACATATCATTTTAATAACTGAGTCTTTGTTGTTCACTGTAAAATCCTTGAATGTACTTAACTACCTGTTTAGAGTGTATTAAGTTTATGGGATGACCAAATGAAGCCTGAAAATTTATTGTAAGGAAATTGTGCAGATTATATGGGAGATAGTCATTCCAACGTAGAGCTGAGCAGTTAGCAAACTCCAAAGAGCTGGCCAGAGCAGTGTTTAACTGGGACAGCCATGCCTGTTATCACACTGAGTCACTGTCAAGTGTCAGTCCTATTCCTATATTCCTCTTAATGCTAATTAGCAGCTGTCAGTTCTTCCCCTACAGGATGGTAATGTGTGATCATTCACTGGCACTTCGCTGCTGCAGAGCATTCCACACACATCATCTCTTTAGTGTCCTCCATACAACAGTGAGGTTGGCATGAATGTGGCTATTTTATGTATGAAGAAAAATAGGTCAGGAAAGCTAACCCGAGGTAGTTGAGTATGAATGATCTTCATTCCAATAAAAGCTTATTCTTTGCTTTGTTTGACTGCCCGACCGCTAGTGGTGGGATTCTTGCTCAGCATGCAAGTCTCCCTATGTATGTTCCTTAGCACTCTAAGGGGCAGAGGAGGAAATGAAATACAAGAAGTTCATACTGAGCATGCTCATTTAAAGTCTTTTTTATTATTTAAATATGCTAACCATTTTATAAGCACATTCCTATCAAAACCAATAGGTATTCCCACAACATGTTCAAGAGTGGGTAAATGAATACTTATTGAATACTATGAAATTACTTAACCTAGTACTCCATTTTTAACATGCTGGTCACCATAAATTTCAAAACCAAGAAACGCATCACTAATAAGCATTTTCAAAGTGAGAAAAACTTCATATTCTTAATTATTTCCAGGGTATATGTTCATTTTTTAAAATGTGTGTATAAGTATAACATTTGAATACTATACTACCAAAATATGGTAACCTGTAGAGAGGGTAATTATATATTGGACAACACTTATCCAGTATGGATTTTGTTTGAGTTACTAAAGCAAGATTAAAATCTAATGTTCTTCTGATCTTTTATATTAGTTCAGTTATTATACACAGCACAGTTCAGCAAGATCCTTGAACAAATCTAGAGGGAAACAAATACTTTTTACATGTATTTATTTATTTGTGTGTGTGTGTGTGTGTGTGTGTGTGTGTGTCTGTCTGTGTGTGTGTGTGTGTGTGTCTGTCTGTGTGTGTGTCTGTGTGTCTGTGTGTCTGTGTCTGTGTGTGCATAAACATTTGTGCACAGCATGCATGGAGGTCAAGGATGAATTGCCAAAGTCACTTCCCTGCTTCCACCATGTGGGTTCCAAGAAACAAGTTCAGGGTGTCAGGCTTTCAGATACATGTCTTCTCCTGTTGAACTACCTCCCTGGCCCTGAAAATCAGTTCATGTTGTTGTAGAAATCAGACAATCTAGAAGTTTGGAGAATTGGAAAATTCAGTTTTAATATGCTGAGGGATATAATTAAGCTAAGGCTTTGAGTAGCTGGGGCCCAGATCCACAGTTTCTTACTACAAGTATAGACTGCACAGTGTCGCTTTAGCCTTTCCTGTTACTGACAGGCTTCAATTTTAAGCTAGGTGACTGAGGACTCGTTAGTAGAAATTATCTTCAGCAAACATGTTTACACCAAATGGAACCAGCAAGGTTAAAGCAACTATTTTGCAAGAGTCTGTTTTTAAAGATAAAGAGAAGAGGTTTGGGGCCTGATGCAGGAAGTCAGCCAAGTCACAGAAGTGGAGCACAGCACAAGTAACTCTTAGCTCTAAGTGCTAAAACCCTTAAAACTCCAGTGCATTCTAATTCTCCTCGTCAATGAGGAGGAGCTACTTAAAAATGAATGACTGACCCATTCATTGTTAAATAGCTGTGTTCAGATACAGTTCACATATCATACAAGTAGCCGACATAAAGAGCACATTTCAGTTACTTTTAGTATATCCAGGGTTGTGCCACTGTCATTAATGAGTTTAGATTTTATTTTATTGCTCTCAGTGAAATCCCTTATGCATCACTCTTTAAAGTCTATTTCCTTGCTTCCTTTGTACTTATTTAGTTCATTTTTTTTCTATTAAGTTTTCCTATTTTGGACACTTAATATAAGTAAAAACCTAAAATATATAGCCCTTGTGACTTATTATATGAAGAATAATCTCAAGACTTATTGGTGCTGTAACATTGACTAGTATCTTTCTCCTTTTTATTGCTAAATAATGTTCCATTTATCCATTTAGTTCATTTTTTTAAATTTAGTCAAATGAGTATTTGAGTCATCTCTTTTGGTTTACAGATTAGAAGTCAGGCTACTAGGGATATTTGTGTTGATTTTTATTTGGAATGTAATGATGAGTAAAAAGAACTCCCAGACAATAATTAGATAATTTAATTTATTGCTTGTTTCAAATGCTAAGTTTTATAAAAATTGTAGAAATGATTTTGAATATGTTTGCCATAAAAAAAGATAAAATTTAAAGACACAAACATGATCAACCCGATTTAAGCATGAACAATATGCATGTGTATCAAAACTTCATATGCTATCTTTTTAATATGTGCATTTTTTATATTTCATGTATTCATTGTAATGAATTTTTGAAATTAGATCATATAACTCAGTTTATGGACCTATATAAAATTGTTGTATTTCCTACTGGATGATATAACTATTATTTTGTTTTCCTATAAATGTACATATTTTTATCTGCATGTAGTTTCCATTGATTACTTTATCAAGAATCATTAATAAGCTTTGAGCATTTTCCATTAATGAAGAGGTACTAGACACCCCAATTAAGAAAACTACTGCCTCTAGTAGGAAAAAATGATGAAATTTACGCTTGAACAGAATAATTTAGAAGCTCCATAAAAGACACATTATAAAACATTTGTTATAGATTTCCAATTTTGTATTTCAAATGAAATGAGAACCACCAAAGCACACTTTGAAAACATAATGATATCTAGCACTTTAATATGCTAATTTAATGTAAAAACTGAAAAAACGCATTAGAAATGTGGATCTTCACTGTTAATATTTGATGTAGAAGAAAGGACCATCTCTAATATGATGTGACAGCTACAGAACATTAAATAAATACAAGGTAGCAAGCAATAGATTATAGAGAAACTTAAAGCCCCTTGTGAAGGAAATAATTCTGACTTTGTGCTCTCACAGAGAACCTGGGTTCAGTTCCCAGCACTCACATGGTGGTTTAAAACCATCAGTAACCCCAGTTCCAGGGAATTTTGGAGCTCCTTCTGATGTCTGTGGGCATCAGACACACATGTGATGCACACACATAGTGCAAGCAAAACACTCGTGTGTATAAAATAAAATAAAACTTCAAAAGAAATGGCACTTGACCAAGGAGGTAACAAATTTCGATGTACTTGAGATTTTGAGGAAGACTGAAGGGCCAAGTGGTGAGTTTGTTTTTAATGTGAAACCTACACACTTACATTGTAGGTCTTGCATGCATTTGCCAAAAATCTTGTTTTTAAATCAATAAAAGTGAAAACTTCTTGAACACATAAACGCACACACACACACACAGTTATTTTTTTCTTCTAAGAGCCACAAATATGTAAGATGACTGAAACAGGAATTTCATCAACAAACTTAGACATGGTTCCCAGGGCTTGTGGAAGAATAAAACTTTGCTTTCAATAAGAGTGGATCAAGTACAAAACTGTCTGAAATCAGTTTTTATCTCTTGACTTCTGGAGAAGAGACCCAGATGACATGGGCAGCACAATGGGTTAGGAATACATCTGAGAAAAGACAGACTAAGAAGACACAGGAAGATGCCTGCAAAACTGGCGTCTGTATCATGACTTTGCTGCCCTAGGATGCCCACCTAGCTATATGATGTTGAGACATTGACTACTTTCTCAGACCCTGACTTTCGTCCTAGGCATGTTGACAACAGTTTCATCACAGGATGGTCGTGTGGCTCTTATTCCAACAGTTCTCAACCTGTGGGTCGTGACTCCTTTTGTTGGGGGCCAAATGGCCCTTTCACAGAGTTCACATATCAGACATCCTGCATACCGGATATTTACATTACAATTCATAACAGTAGCAAAATTACAGTTATGAAGTAGCAACAAACTAATTTTATGGTTGGGGAGTCACTACATCGTGAGGAACTGTACTAAAGGGCCTCAGCATTAGGAAGGTTGAGAACTGCTGATCTGTTGGAATAATAAATATATATGCCACTATTCATGAGCTGTCTTCTCATTGTCTCTGATATATAACAGACATTAAAATAATAGTGATTTGAGTACTTCAGCTCTGCCAAAGTGCTTCTAAAATGTCTTCTGTCTAATTGACTCATGTGCTCTTCACAGCAATCCTTAGAGGAAGGCGTAGTATAGTCTGAAGCATGTAAAGTTTGATGTCATCTACATGTGCAGGAACTGGTCCATTTTCTCTGCCCATCAAAAGACAAGAAAGAAGTGTTACCAGAAACCCTAAGGAGTCCCAACAGAGCTATCAAATGATACCTAGCAAATCGAGGTTTCCTCTTCAGAGGTCTTAAGGTTCATTAATTAATAAAGTAAGAATGGCCACCAACAGAAGCTTCAGGGCCATTTATTGGAGTTTAAAAAGAAAGCCCCAGACAGGCAAGCTGTAAATTTCAAAGCTGCCTAGAGGGGATGGAGAGAATGGAGAAGAAGCAAAACAAAAACAAAAAAATGTTGCTTGAGTTAAGGAGACATGGAGGTCAGCCACCAGGCTAGAGGCAGCCACAGCGCAGGAGAGGTGCTTTAGGGAAAAAGAGCTGTGGATCTCAAAACATTAGTTACAGAGTTGAAAGAAACAGTTAGGCTCTGGCCAGCATCTCAAAGAAAAAGAAGAAACGTAGTTACATCTTTCTAAGTCCTACCTCAGAAAAGCAGGCAGACCAAGCTGACCCTCATGTCTCCTGCGTTTGCAGGGATTGAGCTAGGAGGCAGGAATTCTGGAAGAAAAAGTAAAGGGAAACCCTACTTCCTAAATCTGGTTCCCTCCCAGGTCTCTGACCTGCCCCACTGATTAAACCTTAAGGAAGGAGACAAAGACATGTCTCCACCTAGAGGTAAATTCCATTCTTTACAGGTCATTTGCTGAAAGTCACAAGCCTATAAGCTAGTAGCCTACGGTACAAACATAGGCATTTGTTTTGAGCACTGTACCATCGCTACTCAAATATGTTCCAATAAATGACTTTAGATTTCTAACCTAAAATCTAGGGTATTTTCTTTTATATTTTGTATACAGAGTTATACTTTTGAAAGCAAATTTGTATATAAAAAACAAAAAATAGACATAGATGCTGTGGGATGTTCTGTATGGCAAATGTGTTGCTAATAAAACACTGATTGGCCAGTGGCTAGGCAGGAAGTATAGGCGGGACTAACAGAGAGAATAAAAAGAACAGGAAGGGAGGGAGTGACGGCCAGCCACCGCCAGGACAAGCAGCATGTGAAGATGCAGGTAAGCCACGAGCCATGTGGCAAGGTATAGATTTATAGAAATGGATTAATTTAAGATATAAGGACAATTAGCAAGAAGCCTGCCACGGCCATACAGTTTGTAAGCAATATAAGTCTCTGTGTTTACTTGGTTGGGTCTGAGCGGCTGTGGGACTGGCAGGTGAAAGAGATTTATCCTGACCGTGGGCCAGGCAGGAAAACTCTAGCTACACATAGACTTTTAAAAAAAATCTAATTTATTTCATGTTTTTGTAAGCCCTTAGAAATTACAATGTGGAGGATATAGCTTGCTTTCCAGCATTCTATTATTTGTGTAGGTAATATCACAAGATCGGCAGAGTGTTCAATGTAGTCATGGAATTTATTGAGGTCTAACTATTATTGCAAAGACAGGTAACTTCAGGACTCACAACAAGCAAATCATCTAAAGGATGAGAAGAGTCAAGATCCTCTTACGCTATGATTGAGTCCTCGCTGGATCACCAGATCTCTCATTTCTCCTCCAATGTGTGATTCACCATGTCACTGCAGCTCAGGCTCTGAAATGGGGGTCTCCTAAGTGCCTCCACATCCCAGACTGATATCTGTCAGTGCTTCAGAGAGTTTAGGGTGGATGGAGTGAGACAGCTTGGAAAGACAATTCATGGACACAATCAGGTCTGCTACAGTTGCTTCCTGGAGACCCTAAATTTGCTTCTTTGTGTACTACCTGAGGCAGTACTGGGTTCCCCTTATGGTACAGCAAGTCTCAAGGATAACTTTCAGTCTTTCTGTCTACTGTTTACTCTAGATTGTCACTTCCCTCAGTTATCATCTCTGCACTTGTGCAGGTCATCTAGTGGTGTGAAACTGTGGGCACTACAACTTTCTCAGGCTGTGGCAGCTACACATACCCGTTACTAATATAAACGGTCAGTGATGTCCCAAAAGTAGATTGCATGAGGAATGTAGCTCCACGGTGGCAGCGGCTAAGGTAGAAGATCAAGGAACATCAGGGGCCATTAACTCTGCCAAAATGCTGATTCTTTTTTCTTTGCTCTTGGTCGCCTGCAATAAGAAATTCAGTGGCCCAGCTAGCTACCACCACTTAAAGTTCAATAGGACTGGTGATGCGTACATAGCAGTGTTCTTCCTTTGGAAACAGGGCTCTTTAAACTCATAATTTTAGAGTTGCCAGGAGCAAGAATAATAAATATGTGGGGGTCATTTGGAACATGGATGCAGCCTCTCTTGCTTCTGTGTTTCTCACTGATGCCTTCTATGTCCTGATAGCACAGAGTTAGTGGTACTCACTGAGTGAGGGCCATGATGTGTCCAGAAGAACACTGTTGTACTCTCACAGGAAGCGTATCTGAGTCTATGCCTCCACTGTCTTTCCACAGGCTATTGCATGACTTTCCCAGGTTAACATGATCTGAATGGCTGGAATTCAGCTACACCTGAGAATCCTATGGCCATGTTGCTGCAATGTGTTCCCTTGATCTAAAATAGTGGTAAGTAGAAAACGACTATCTTCGCAAGTGGCACCCGGAAAGTGGTGTTGGCTGAGACCATGTGGCCATGAAATGCAAATCCATTTTAAAAATAAATGTCTCTTGCTGTCAAAAGGAATCATTAACTCTTCTAAGATGGAAGGAACATACCATTGTCAACTTGTCACCAAGCCACGGGGTAGTCTTTTGTTGAATAATGAACTATCAGAGGCTGAGTTGTAGTCAGCTTCCCACTGAGGCTGGCAGCACCTAGAGATAGACAGTTTTGATGGGGGGTGGGCATCCACTGTGGAGTCCATGCATAGCCTTCACCTGAAAGTCTGAAGCTCCCTGTTTCATGTATTCATTGCGTTGTTAGCCTATCAATGGCCAATGGCAGAAACTGACTCACATGAACGAGCTCAATCATTCTGTCTGCTTGGCTGTCCAGATCTCCTTTACAACAGATGCTTCCCATTGGATATGAAGATGCAAAGTACCATTTTGAAGTCTTCCCACATTGTGCCTACTTCCACACACCTATCTATATGCCATCACTCCAGATGTCCCTGTCCATGATCCTCTGGTATCTTTTCTTGTGTTTCTATCTATCCAAGATATTAATCAATACAGATGTGTGCATGCACGTGTGTATGTATTCTTTCTTTACATAAATAAGATGACCAATTTCACCTCTGTATGCTCTGCCTATTAAGATTTTCTTCCTTGGTTATCTTTGGAAACCTTGGCTGAGTGAGAGAATAAGCCAAACTACACCATTTGTGATTGGAAGAGGGACACTCATAAGAAAACATTGAGACATAGGCAAGAGATGATGTCTTTACATGCTAAGATTTTCTTATGGCTGAGGCAGACAGTGTAGCTCCCTCAGCAGCTTAGGAAATGTGTGTTTCTCTATTGAAGGCAGACCTGTACAGAGTGCAGCAAATCACTATGTATAACTAATCTAAGTGTGAGAAATGTACTGCACTACCATTAAAACTTCAAGTGGTAGGTGAATCTATGGCATCTGCTGTGGTGGGAAACTGGAAAGTTGGAGAATATTTAGTATGTGGCAAGTTAGCACCACTTGTCATTTTCTTGTCATTTTTACTTAATGACATTTGACTATATTTTTGTCTTCTCTGAATGTGTCAGACAGAGATGATTGCTTGGCACCAGATTTCAGGAAGACACTTAAAGGAATATGCTCAAGAACAGAACGGAGTAGCAGGGAACTGCAGACAAGGGACATTGTGGTGTATTTGGAGCCAGCATCCTTGATGGAATCATTAAGGATGATATCATCTCTAGACACTGTATCACGTGTCCTGCTATACCTGCACTGTGACCGCCTATAGAATTATGACATGTCTCCTCCTCCTGAGCTGCCATTAGCTAATGCTGCCTTAAGAGAACTAAATACCCTACCAGCATGCTGAGAAGACATTGCTGCCGCTACAGAAAAACTTCCCCTCTTCATACCATCTGTGATCTTTCTCACGTCTCTTAAAAGACCTCCATGATGGCTCCTTATTGGTTTCTTGACTTCAATTTAAACGCATGTACCTAATGATTCAAAGATAGCATCTGCATATGAACGAAAACATTTAAATCTCTATGTACTTTGACATCAGCTGTGTGTGTGTGTGTGTGTGTGTGTGTGCGCACACGCGTGCGCGCGCGTGCGTGTTGGCCCCTCATATGTGTGTATTCCACATTAGGATAGAATACCAACCAAAAGCTGAAAATATTACATAATACTGAATATGTGTACTGTTCCTGTCATTCCTAAGCAACATAAATCTATTTACATAACAAACCATATTTGGTTGGTTTGACACATGTTCTTAAGTATGGAATGGGTGTTTATAGGTTATATGCAAATTCTACATCATTTTATAAAAAGGATTTGCACTTATATTAATTTTAGGATCCCTGAACCAATTTCTGATGGATACTGAGGGATGATTGTGCTTAGAACTGTTATCTAATCTTGATGAATTCACCCTTTTCAATATGGAATTATTTTCTTTGTCCCTGGCGGTTGTTTTGGACTTCCAATCTATAGTGGGTGATATAAACATAATTATCACATTTATAATTTTTATTTGAGTAGAATATTCGTTTCCATCTTTCACTTTTGTACAGTGAATTATACATAAAGCTGTCAGGCTTTATATTGTAGGCAATATATGTAGCCAGAGGGGACAGAATCACTCCAGTGTCCCAGGCTCAGATATTTGTAGAGCAGCCCTCCAGAACATGGGTATTTTGATTCATTAAGTTATTTCTATAACGGCGAATTCAAAAGGTACCAGCAAGTGTCACCACCCTTTTGAGGATTCTTCAGGTCTTGGGTTGTTTATAGGAACACCGTTGACAAGACAATTTTTCTTTATTTTATGCTATTTAAGATATATATTTACCCCTAAGCAAAAACTTTGGTAATATATGAATCACTAATTTATGTATAATTCAAAAGGGCTGTAATTCATACATTAAAAATAACACAATTTAAAATTGGAGTTCTTCTCACTCATACTATGAAACTGGTAAAAATTCAAAATACATTCCTTATTAATTTCTAGTAACATGATCTAATATTACCATTTTCTGCTTTTAACATTAGAAAAATTCCTTAAAAGTTAGTTTTAATATCATCTCCTATTTGAATACTGCTAAAACCATTGGCAAACAAAATTCTGGTAATGAGAATTATGGGAATCTTGGAGGGTTTCCACACAAGAATAAAGACATAGTCGGTCCTTTTTTTAATCTAGCTAACAGGTCCCATGTTATCACCTGCTCAATCAGGTATCACCTGCCCAATCAGGTAAGACTGGATTTTCACTAGCAAGATGCCATCCTTGAGTCTGGTGGAAAGACAGCCACCCCCAGCCTGATGCTTAACTTCTCAGATTGGGGCTAGCTGGCCAGGTCTGGTGGGAAGACAGCCAGGGACCCGCCCTTGAAATGCCAGGCATGTGGGCCTTATTTCAATAAGGAAATATGTGGTGGAGAAGTGGAAGAGATAAAGAAACAGAATGGTTCATATGCTGTGGAAAGATGTAGAAAGGAAGATATGGAGACAGTGAGGAGTAGGCAGACATTGGAGGCCTGCTTGTCACCTGGATCCATGGTGATGGTGGTGAGGAGTAGAATGAGGGGCTAGTCTGTTTGCTACCTTGTGCCACGATGATGATGATGATGATGATGATGATGATGATGATGATGATGTCTGGGTAGGACTACTGCCAAAGGCCATATTGGAGTCTCTGGTCCTACAGTAGCAAGGGCCCATTGTTGATGTCCATGGCTCCTCTTATCCTTGTGTGCTATGCCTTGGCCAACTCCTGGGTCCAAGTTTGGGTCCACAATCTATGCTGATAGAGGAGGGCTTTGCTGCCACCTGGGACCATGGTGACAACCAGGCCTAGGCTGTTCCTGAGGACCATGTCTGGGTCTGAGATCGTACTACAGCTGAGGGCTGTATTGCTGCCCATGTCCCATGGTACCACCAAAGGCCACATGAAGCCTGGGGTCTGGACTGTAGCCTGTGGCTTTGTTGGTGTCCAGGGGCCATACTACTACCACAACTATTCTGATACAAGTTGCCAGGGCTACCACTTGGAGCTAAGATGTCAACCAAACCGAGCTGTTGCTGAGGACATGTCTGGGTCCTTGGCTCAGGTCTGTGTTGAAGTCTGTGGCCCAGGTTGCCACTAGGGCCAATACAGAAGCCTGGAATACAGGCTGGAGCTTGTGAGCTGGTTGGACTCTGAGGACCAGGCCACAGCAGGGGCCATATAGAGATGGGTGGACTGCACTACCCTCCAGGGCCATGATGTCATCTGGGCCCAGGCTGCTGCCAAGGACCACGTCTGAGTCTGTGGTCTTATAGCAGCCAGAGTCTAGATTGATGTATGTGACTCCTGTTGCCACTGAATGTCATGAGACTGTCTAGGGTCAGAACAGCCACCTAAGTCCTTGTTGGGGTCCAAGGGCCAGGATGTATCCAGATCTGAGTGAGCTGTGCTGCTACTCAGTGTCATGGTGACATCCAGGCCAGAGCTGCAGGTGAGGGCAAGGTCAGGGTCTGTGGCCCTGCTGCAGCCAGGGTCTGTGCTGATGTCCAAGGCACCTGTTATCATTGAGGGACAGGCAGACACCTGAGATCGAGGGCCCTGTTGGTGTTTCAGGGCCACACCTGATCAGCGATGACATCCAGACCCAGCCACTGTCAAGGACTGTGTCTGAGTCCATGGTTCTACTGGGGCTGGGGTCTGCTAAAGTCCAGGTTCACTATTGTTCACATAGAGGCCCAAGGTTAGGGTTGAAACCATTCCATCTGAGTGGCCAGTCCCTCTACACAGAGCCAGGATGTTGACTAGGCCCAAGCTGTTGCCAAGAGCCATGGTCTAGCTATTACAGGGATCTATGTGAATGTCTGTGGCTTGTGTCACCTCAGGAAGCCTTAGGAACCATGTGAGATGAAATCAGAGGGCCATGCTGAGCCTGCCACACCCTTTGTTGGCCCTAGGAAAGTTGGCCTCACCTCTCACTGGACACTGCAGCAAGAAAGCTGGCCCCTGCACACTGTAGAGATTGCCCTCACCCCTCACCACAGGCCAGGGTGAACCAACCCTGAGGGCAAGCATGTAGGGGAGCTGACTCCACCCCTTCGCCTGAGGTGAGTGGCTCTAGGGGCCTGGACTGACCAGCTTGGCTACCATTCAGGCCCACAGCTGGGCCTTGGGTTGACCTACCCTCATATCTACCCTATCTAGGACCTTCTGGAACTGGTGAAGGGATTGGTCCTGTGGAACCATACCCGAAAGACTTCCAAGACCCCTGGCAGTCACAGGATATCCCAGAGGAGTTCCAGTGAGGGTCCAGTGAGGACGGTGTACCAGAATCCAGAGGCCTTGAACCAGACCAGTGACTCATTGCAATAAACTTTTGCCAGTAAAACTGATAGGACAAAGAGGTGTACTGTATGGCACACTGAAGCCTCCATTGCCACCAGGATGAATGAAGAGGTGTTGGAGAAGCAGGAAGGAATGAGAAACAGAGAGATTTTTCTGTTATTGTGGTTTTATTTTTGTTTGGTTTGGTTTTGGGTTTGTTTGTTTGTTTGTTTGTATGTTTTTGGTTTTGCTTTTGCTTTTGTTCCCTTGTTTGCATACTTTGATTTGTTTCCTTATGTGGGGGGGGCATGGCAGGGATGAGGGGAGGATAGGGGGAACTGGGAGGTGAACAGAATTGGGGTGCATGATGTCAATAAAGAAGTTTAAAAAAAAAAGATGCCATGCTCCAGAACAGATTCAAAACTCACGAGGAAGAAGGCACTGCTTCCACACTGCCTGTAACTATTCCCTTGGTCTTCACTGAAGTTCCTCTTGCTGATAATGGGCAATTTTGTGCTCCTCCAGGGGGTGAGGAAAAGTCTGAGTTAATGTGACATGATGGGCTATAGAGTTTGGGGTAAAAAAAATTTTTTTTTTTTGAGAAAATAGGACATTTTAGAGTTCTTTAAAACTGTTTTAAAATTGCACACATTTATGGGGTTTATCATGTGATATTTCCTTACATGTAAATATTGACTGGTTTAAGTCAGGTTAAACATGCCTGTTAATATTTATCATGTCTCTGTGAGGAGAACATTCAAAATTCTTCTTTTTTTATGTTTGTGTGTATGCGTGTTTGCATGTATGCGTGTAAGCCAGAGGTTGATGCTGTGTGTCTTCTTCTCCATTTTATTTTTTGAGACAAGGTTTCTAGTGAGCCTGGAGCTTCCCAGGTTGCTTAGACTGGCTAGTCTATGAGCTCCAGGAGCCTCTCTCTTCCTCCTCAGCATGGGAATGCTGGCCCATACTGCTGCACTGGGCTTTTACTTGCCATGGCTAAGGATTGAACCCTGATCCTTAGGCTTCTATAGAAAGCATGTGACCAATCAAGCCATCTCCCCAGTTCCCAAACCCTTTCTTTCTTTCTTGAAAGACATGCTACACATACTCATGCTGTGGGATGTTCTGTATGGCAAATGTGTTGCTCTGATTGGTCAATAAATAAAACACTGATTGACCAGTGGCTAGGCAGGAAGTATAGACGGGACTAACAGAGAGGAGAAAAGAAGAGGAAGGTGGAAGGAGTCACTGCCAGCCGCTGCCAGGACAAGCAGCATGTAAAGATGCCGGTAAGCCACGAGCCACGTGGCAAGGTATAGATTTATAGAAATGGATTAATTTAAGATATAAGGACAGTTAGCAAGAAGCCTGCCACGGCCATACAGTTTGTAAGCAATATAAGTCTCTGTGTTTACTTGGTTGGGTCTGAGCGGCTGTGGGACTGGCAGGTGAGAGAGATTTGTCCTGACTGTGGACCAGGCAGGAAAACTCTAGCTACAAACTCACATATAAAAGAATAATAAAATGAACAGCAACTCATGAAGCACTTGTGATCTGTGAATTTAAAATACAATTCCGCAAAGGAGAAAAGACAGCTAGTGAGAGGCAGCTAATTGATATTAAGTCATTCATACAAATATTCAGAAGGAAAGTTCCATGAGGGTGAAAATGACTGGAATCAAAAATAGCTAAACAAAACAAAACAAAACAAACAGATGAAAAAACTAAGCCACAAACAGCAAATCAACTTGGCATATGGCAACTATTAATTGAAGAAATTCCTTAGAGGAAATATTGTCTATTTGTATATACAACAATGTTACTCCTCTGTAATTCTGTGTCACGGGAAAATACTAGATAGATTTTATCCAGACTCTAGAGTGCTCAGTCAAATGCTTGGGATCATTGGACTGAGACTGTAAATGAAATGATGGGGAATGAATTCACTTGTAAGCAGGAGCCTCTGAGAAGAGACTGACCCTTGGCTCCTGGAGTAGCTAATAGACTAGCTACAGGCACAAAGTCTCTAGAGGGCTGCCTCCAATTGCTGTTCCTGTACTACTCTCACTCCAAGTTTGGAGAGAATTAGTTGATTCCTCTATTTATTAATGTTAATGATTCTCTTGCTTCAGGAAGAGCTGGACAGTGAGGGCTGACATTTGCAAGTTACCCTAGTCCAAGGTTGTTAGGCTCTGTGAACAATGCAGTTGAAATATTACATATAATTGCTTTGGAAAAAAAATCAGTGAGCTTCAGTTTGGTCTGACGGATTGTTTAACATATACTTTGTACATATACAAAACTTAAAGATAAATAAGTGAAAAGCTGCAAAATATTTTTTTTCTTCTCTACCTATTGGCTGAAAGTTACTGCCATCAAAGTTCATTTAGTTAATTTTGTACTCAACTTTCTTGCATGCACTCCTTGTCTTTAAGGAATCATTCACTGGCTGCTTCACCTAATATTCATCAAATTCTTTGTCTATTTTAAAACTTGACCCCAGAGAATCTAAATGCCAGTGTCCCTTAGCAGCTCAAGGGCCATGACACATATTCACATATTTTATGGTCTCCTACATTCTTTTTTTTTTTTTTTACTTTGGTCTTTTTTCTTTTCTCCTTTCTGAGCAACTGTATTGTTTGGTTTTATCACTGCTGTGACTGAATGTCTAACAGAAACACCTTAGTGGAAGATTTATGTTGCTCGTGGTTTTAATCCATCATGTCAGGGAAGTTTTGGTAGAAAAGCTCATATTATGGTGGACAGTAAGCTGAGTGGAGCAGTAATAGGAAGTGATAAAAGGAAGGTATAATTCCCAGTAACACACTTCCAGTGATCTGTTTCCTCTCACTGGGTTCAAACTTCCATAGCAGTATTACCTCCCAATATCTTGCAATTATAAATGTGCTAAACTAAATGATTGATTGGGTTGGAACCTATATGATCTAATTGACTCTTGAAAGAATGTCACAGAGATGACAATGTGCTTACCTATTTGTTAGGCATCTTTCAATACAATTAAGTTGATAATCAAGATTAATTTATTTAGAAGTCATTGCTTTTACACATCATATGTTACAAATAAATGCATAAATTAACAACTCACTCTCAGGTGTGTACTTGGAGCACGTAACTGTGCTTCATTGTACATAGGGTTACATTTTGATAAATCTACTGTAAGTCTAGACTGTCTTATTTAAAACTGTGTTAATAAAACTGACTTTCCAAACATTATATTATAATTCCAAACATACATTATAACTTAGTCTACTGTATTAATTACTCTTTGTTGCTATGTAAAATGCAGAAACCAAAAGCAAGTTATGGAAGAAAGAGTGTTATTTGGCTTATGATTCTAGGAAGTTCATATTGATGGTGGAGGTATGGTAGCAGGTGGCCAGAGCAAGAAGCTGGCTGGTCCCATTTCTATAAACATTCAGGATGCAGAGCTAGTAAACTGAAAGAAGGGAAAGCTATATATTCCCGAAGCCCGTACCCAGTGATGTACTTGTTCAAGCAAGGTTCATGACTCAAAAATTCTATGAACTAGTCTAAACAATGCTACTGACTGGAGACATAGTGTTCAAATTCCTAAGCTTATGGGGGACATTTCTCATTCAAACTACCACACCTAAGAAAAGTCAAAGAAATACCACATTCAACCAACCATCCCGAAAAAAAAATGTTATTATGACTGTAATTTCTATAACCACCAGGACACTCCCAAGAGACCAAATGTCTCAATTAAATATTTATTGCTATAATAAAACACCATGACCAAAAGCAACTTCTAAGGTCATACTCCACTCCATCACTGAGGGAAGTCAAGGCAGGAACTCAAAGCCAGAACAGGAAGCAGGAGCTGAGGCAGAAGCCGTAGAATAACACTGCTTATTGAACTGTTCTTCATGCCTTTTCCTGCCTGCTTTCTTATACAATGCAAGACCACCTTCCCAAGATTGTTATTCCCCACAGTGAGCTAAGCCACCCTAGACCAATCATTAATCACAAAAAGCACCACAGACATGTCTAAAGTTGATCTGATAGAGGTGTCTTTTCTCAATTGAGATTTCTCTTCCCAGAGATGTCTAGGCTTATGTCAAGTTGACAAAAACACCTACCAGGAAAACTGATCCCTCATCCACTTGAATGAATGCAACATTATTAAATAATAACCTTTCCTTCCTTGTATAATCTGAAGATTTCATATTAATGCCAATATTACAAAATAAAATATTCCAACTTTTAAAGTTCTAATTTTTTAAAAATTCAAACATTGAAAAAAATTCAATCTGTTTAAATTTCAGAGTCTCTCCACTCTGGGCTTCTGTAAATCAAAACAAGTTATGTGCTATTTTACTCAAGGAAAGAGCAAAGGCACAGTTATATTCAAATCAATGTAAAACCCAAGTCAAATAGTGTAAAGCTCAGTGTCAGAAGTCTGGGACCCATTCAGGCTTCATGGGGTTTGTGTAACTCCAACTCTCTGGCTCTGCCATCTATAATACACATAGCACAGACTGCCTCTCTGTCTTTAATGGTCACCCCACAGTACTGGTATCTTTTAAATGCTAAGGTCTCTGCTGTAATTGGGCTGTACCTTCAACAAAAGGCTCTCCTGTGCTCTCTTAAGCAACTCTGGCCCTGTACATGGTGTCAAATCTGAACTTTTCTTCATTGTCTCTTTAATCCTGGGGTTTCTACTGCAACTGAGCCTGGACTTTTACCAGTGGGCTCTCAAACCTCAGTTGTTCTCCATGATCTCATCATGTTTTCAAAATCAGTACCATATAGGAAAGTCTTAATATTATCAAGTTCAGGTACCAACAAAAAGTATAGTCTTGGTCTCTCTGGATCACAGCATGTGTGTGCTTATCCTGAGGAAATACTTCCCAGAAGGTTTTACCTAAATGATGCTGGAATCTTCTTATCACAGCTGTTTCTTCAGCTCCAGCCAACCAGAACTGATTATCCCAGTAAAGTAACAGTTGCTCTTTAGTGGTCCTGATCTCTTATAAATCACAGCTGAATTTTCCACCACAGGTGACCAGTACCACAGAGTGTCAATTCAAAATACTAAACAGACCAAATATAGACTTTAAGGATCTCTCCAGCATCCCTCTGAAGCTTCACAAGGCAGGCCTCCACATCTGCATTACTCTCAGAGTTATCTTCTAAGTTCCCACAACAGCTCATTAAGCACTGAGTACTAAATGACTTTTAGCCCAATATTTAACAGTCCTTCATAATCTTCCCAAAACATAATCAGGTCTCTCACAATAATATCTCATAAACTTGGTACCAATTTCTGTTTTAGTTACTTTGTGTGATTTATGTGAGAGCTTGGTGGCAGCCCCCCCCAAAGAGCCAAAAGAAGAAATAAAAAACCAACAACATTTTGGCATTCAATGTGGGCCATATTTCCATGTAGGGCTTGAGATAGCTTTAAAAAAAAAAGAGGATACATATCCTTTAAGAGTTTCTAGCAGACGGTGGGCCCTTGAGCAGCCAGTACATTAGTAGGAACGAAAAACTAAGTAAAACCACCTGCCACAGTGCAAGCATTGTCATTCTATAACTCTAGGAAGGTTTAATGCAGTTCTCAGTCGTGACCCTCTGACCAGGCCATGAGCTTTAAGCCTGACTTTCTTGACTCAAGAAGCAAGCAGAGCCAGCTGAGTAGCCACACGGAGGATCCAAGTATAGATTAGCAGTTTAAAGGTTTGCTCACATGGTCAAAAAATGCTAAAAGATACATAGTGAAAGAGGTCCAGATGGAAAAACCTCTAGAGAGGTTACAGTATGTTTAACAATATGAGTAGGCTTAAGAAAAGAAAAAGGGCTGGGTAGCAGTGGTGCACGCCTTTAATCCCAGCACTCGGGAGGCAGAGCCAGGAAGATTTCTGTGAGTTCGAGGCCAGCCTGGTCTACAAAGTGAGATCCAGGACAGGAAACAAAACTACACAGAGAAACCCTGTCTCAAAAAACCAAAAAAAAAAAAAAAAAAAAAAAGGAAGGAAGAAAGAAAAGAAAAGAAAAAGGGTATAGTCATATAAAAAATGAATAGTTAAAAAATAAAGACTTTACAAGAGAAAAGTAAAGTAATATAAAAAAGAATAAGCTACATAGAGATGGGAAATACACAGGGGTCTGCATCCTATATAGTATTGTGTTGATTTTGAATTTTGTGAATGTTGATAAGCAAACAACAACTGCTGAGACATGGGATTGAAAGGACTGCAGGACTGAGCCAACCTCGATACTTCAGGGCTATCTTAACTTTAAAAAGGAAGTCAAAAAGTATATTTGTCAAATGGAAATAAAAATGCTTTGGAGTTTTGTTCCCATAGGAGATAAGAGACTATGGATTCCTTCAGGAATGATATTGATCAGGTGTGATCAAGGGGAGACCTCCTGAATATTGACAGGTGATATCTATCAACAAAGGTTATAGATGGTTTTCCCAGGACTTGGCCGTTATCTCATACCAAATAGTCCCTCCTCATGGTCTGGTGTTTGACTGAAAGTGTTTATTAGGTCTAAGCGTTTTCTCAGACTGAGTCATTTAATTACAGGAGTATTTCATATGTAAATAAGGATACTTTATCTTCTTTTCCTATTTTTTATTCACTTTTACTGTATTCATCCATTTTCTAGCTAAGACTTCAAACTCTATATTGAACAAGAATGTTGAAAGTGGGGATGCTTATCTCAATCCAGACTCAGAAAGACAAGTATCACATTTTCTCTCAATGCAAAACCATCTCTCTAGCCTCTTTGTATTGTAATGAAGCACATTTCTTAACGTTTTTTTTAGTTAAAACTGTGTGATTTATGTGACCAACAAAAATAAAATGAAATAGATACAAAGATTAAAAAGGGAAAGGCAAAACACTGATATGAATAAAATAATTTTTTATAATTACTTATATATTTAGTAAAGTTAGAAAAATAAGAGGCAGTAACAGCATATGACTATTGTTTTCTTTCACTCTCAGGTTTGTACGCAAAAAACAAACAAACAAACAAAAAAAACCCAACAGTCTCACAGAGCATCTCCCTTAGCAGATACTTCATCCTAATTAGTGAGGATGCTAATTGAACCACCTCTCTGTGCTGTGTAGTATTTCCCGTTGACAAAGAACATATCCAACATGTAAGGCCAATGAGTTAATCAAACCAAAAGTGAAATAATTATATATACATATATATGTATATATATGTATAAAACATTTCCAAGTACTTGTAATATTAATTTCCTTGAATGATGGCCTTATTGTTATTTTGTTTGAACTAGCTATTCTCAACTTCAGCTTTGCTTTTAATGACTTAAAAAACACATTTCATTTTTTTACTGTTTGAGAATTTCTTATACACCTAAGATGCATTTTGATCAAATCCGTCCTCTGTTTCTTCTACTCTTCTCATTTCTCCATTCTCTCCTATCAATTTCATGTCTTTTGTTTTGCTTTTCTGGCTGTTTTCTTTGGCCTCTAAGTTCACTTAGTACTACTACTATGTGCTTGGTTGTAGGACCATGTAGCATGAATCTTAAAAGTTCTTATTAATAAAATCAAACCTGAGGCCAGTTATTGGAGTGAATGCTGGAAGATCAGAGAAGCAGAACAAGCCACAGCCACCTCACCTTGCCATTTCCTCAGCTGATTCTGTTTCCTCAGACTGGATGCCTCTGAGTCCTCATCCAGAATGGGTCTCAGCTGAACTGCTGCTCAAAAGCCTAAAAGCTTAACCAGCCAAATGCTTCTAGTTCCTGGTCTTCATGCCTTATATATCTTTCTGCTTTTTGCCATCACTCCCTGGGATTAAAGGTGTTGTCACCATGCCTGGCTGTTTCCAATGTGGCCTTGAAGTCACAGAGATCCAGAGGGATTTCTGCCCCTGGAATGCCAGGATTAAAGGCGTGTGCTACCACTGCCTATCCTCTATGTTTAATATTGTGGCTGTCCTGTTCTCTGACCCCAGGTAAGTTTATTAGGGTGCACAATATTTTGGGGAACACAATACCACCACAGGACCATCCACTAGAGAATGAGCAGCTTTATGGGAAGGGATGGGATCTTGAAGAACCTTGTCTCTTCCTCTCTCAGCAGTCATCATTTGTAGGAGCTTCTCAGCTAGAGGTGGCAATTCATGACCACCTCCCCTCCTCCACTCTGGGATGTTATCTGGCTTGATCTTGTACAGGTCTTGTGCATGTTGTCACATGGTTGTGGGCTCACTTGTACAACTGCCCTCCTATGTCTGGAGAACATTTTGACTGTAGTCAACCGTTCCGTTCAGATCCTACAATCTTTCTGCCCAGTTTTCGGCAATGATTCCTGAGCTTTGGGACCAGGAGGTGGGATGTACAGATCTGAACTTATTTCTGTTTTTAAAAGCAAAAGTCAACGAACAATTAACATAAGAAGTAGGCCACAAACCCTGCCCACAAATAAAATCATCACTCAAATTCAATACAATAGCAGTAATTTTCAGGTAGTATTGGGAAAGTAGTTTAATTTATGCATATAGAAGAAAGATTCATAAAGCAGTAAATGCAATACTGCTTGAAATATTTGGGATTTATCCCTGTATACTATATACAAAATTAACAAGATCTGATATAAAAATGTGTTTCATCAAAATCCTGTAGAAGTTAGTACAGTATTTTCCAATTGGTTTTGTGTGGTTCAGGAATTAGGGAGCATTTATTATGTGATCTATATAAGTTGCTTGTTTACCACAAGAGCCATTCATGAAATACAGCTTTGAATGGCATATAAACCATCTTAAATATGAATTTAATAATATATCCCCATGAAGTCATAACCCTTCCCCTATAAATATCCAAGCCAATCATGTCATTAGGTAAGTAAAATATAAAGGTTAAATAACAAACACTTGCTGGGTGGTGGTGCACGCCTTTAATTCCAGCACTGGGGAAGCAGAGCCAGGTGGATCTCTGTGAATTCCAGGTCAGCCTGATCTACAGAGCGAGATCCAAGACAGGCACCAAAACAGCACAGAGAAACCCTGTCTGAAATCCTGTCTCGAAAACAAACAAATGAACAACAACAACAACAACAACAAACACTTTTCTAGAAAACTATGCTTGAAACTACTTTGTAATGGGGACAGAAGATGCTGTCTAATCAAGATTAACATGTAGGCTCTGAAGAATTTTTGAGTATTGATGCTTTTGAATAGTTTTAAAAGTCATTGTTGTCTTTAAACCTCTAAAGTTATTAATGCCTATCAGTCAAACCCTTGTTATTACTATCTTGTTATTCCAAGTTTCATCTTATACATTTAAAAATTCATATTTCTATATTTACTAATTCAAGTATAAAGTCCATTTAATCATATACATTGATTTTAAATGTAACTTGGTGTTGATATTTATTAAAGCTTTAGTCATTTGAAAACATAAAAATAATTGGTAGGGAATTTCATTAAATATTATTTTATTAAATATTATTTTTATAAAATAGACCATATAAGTTAATTACCAATGAAATTTAAACAAAATGTTTTGGAAATCATAGTGATGAATGGTCATCCTTCACAGTAAAGAAATTTAATCAGAAACTTAGAAATTTATACAAAATAGAGGGACTTTCTTGTTGCACGAATCCTAAATAGTCTTATAATAAAAACCCAGAGCCAGATATGGGGGTAAATGCTGAAAGATCAGAGGAAACAAACCAAGGTCACTTCTCACCTCATCAACTCCTCAGCTGATCCCAGTCCCGTCTCCAGGAAGTCTCAGACTGAATGCCTCTGAATCCTCAGCCTTTTAAAAGAGTTTCTAGTCATGCCTTAAGTGCATTTCTTTGCCCAGCCATTTCACTTCTTATCTCAACCTTCCCAGTGCTGGGATTAAAGGTGTGTGTGCTTCCCAAATACTAGTAGCAAAGGCATAAGATCTCAAGTGCTGGGATTCAAGGTGTGTGCCACCACTGCCTGGCTCTGTTTCATTTAGATTGGATTAATTTTGTGTAGCCTAGGGTGGCCTTGAACTCACAGAGATCCAGATGGCTCTCTGCCTCCTGAGTGCTAGGATTAACGATGTGTACCACCACTGCCTGACTTCTGTGTTTAACTCTGGTCTTCAGGCAAGCTTTATTTTTTATATTACAAATATCATCACACTTTCTTACCAAGAAGATATTTGTACTGGTTAGTTGTTGTTTTTTTTAATTTTTATTTTTATTTTTAGATTGATAGACTGTGGTTATCTGGGAAGAGGAAACCTCACCTGAGAAAATGCCTCCATCAGATTGGCCTGGATGTGAATCTGTGAAGCTTTTTCTTGATAATCATTGATATGGGAGGGTCACAGCCCACTATGGGCAATGCCACTCCCCAGTAGACAGTTCTAGGGTGCATAAGAAAGCAGGCTAAGTAAGCCAAGAGGAGCAAGTCAGTAAGAAGCCCTCCTTCATGGCCTCTGCTTCAGTTCCTGCTTTGAATTCTTGCCCTGACTTCCTTTCACAATGGACTATAAACTGTAAGCTGAAATAACATTTCCCCACTCGAGGTTGCTTCTGGTCACAGTGCTCTATCACAGCAATAGGAGGCACACTAGCACAGTGTCCAGTTCTAAATTTCATTGGGTTTCACTGGTACCAATTAACAAGGTAAGAACTTATCCAGTGTCAATGAGCATCCAAATTTGAGATTGGGGGTGAGGGGCGGCACAGAAGTAGACATGTTTAAACTTACGTTTTGCATAAATAAGTATCAATATAAATATGAAGCTTACTTGAGTTCATTTACAATCTTTTACTTAGAATGATTTCAAATTATAAAATTAAGATGACTCATAGAATATTAATTAGGTATTAAAATGTACAAAGTTAGGAGTGTTCAAGCATCCCAGACATCAAAAACCTTTAGATTTATAGAAGTAAATCAAAGTTCTAGGATTCCAATAAACTTGTCTCAAATGATTTTCTAGTTCCAAGGGAAAAATGAAAGAAAACTGTACATTGCAGCTTTTTTTCTTATTGCACATGTACCGAGAAACTGAAGATCAGAGGAGTTTGAGATTTCATCCCTTCAGTGGGTGTTGCCACACACTCTCCTTCCTTGAATACTCAATGAGAAACAGACTCTAGGTGTCAACAGTATTGCTATTCCTCTCCAGAAACACTCAGCTACTAGATAAGATTGTGCTTCTACAAACATTTAGGTGGCTTTACACAAGAATCTACTTCCCCTGATCTGAGTCAGAGTTTGCTATAGATGAAATACATCAACTTCTGCAGCTCTGAATCTTCAAATGTCAGTTTAGAAAATAATATCAGCTGGAGCTTTAAGGCAGAAACCACAGTCTCTCGGTGTCCCTTGCTTGGTTCTGTTTTTGTTTTGCTTTGTTAGTTTTCTCTATCCAGGACAGAGAGGTACCTGGTATAACCTTCCTTCCGCAAGCTAAGATGCCGACCATGGGTCTGAAGGCAATTATCTGAACTGACTGAAGGAGGGGGGGGGGGGGCGCAGCTGTCCAGAGTGACGGTGACTGTATTTAACAAGAGTGATGTCCTGACTGAACCGAAGGGCTCCTGATCAGTGTCGTTCCTCAGTGAGTCCTTGGCGTCTTTTCTCAGCCAGGCATGTTGCTTCATGTGACAGTGGGTGAGCAATCTGTGATTCACAGCCCCACAGACAAGAGAGGATGTAATTTTCTGGTCTTCATTACTGAGATCAATAAGCAAATTATATAGGAGGCCATGCATGTCTGAAATAATGAAGCCCAGTTGCCAGAACCTGCTCTGTCTGTTCTTACTCTTTCCTTCGGAAAGGGCACAGAGGAAGCTGGAATTTTAAAATAAATAAATAAAAACAAGTCAGTCCTGTTAGTTATTTGTCTTACTGAAGGGTGCTACATTCGGCTTCACTCAGGTGAAAGGAAAGTGCAGCATAGGAAATCATTGCATTGAAGGGGTGGAAAGCAATGAATAATGAAAGTAGTGAAGAAAGTGCATGGGATGTGAGCTCCGTGGAGGGGTTTCAACACTGGGATGGCAGTAGGCAGAGAAAAGACACATATTCTGCTCGAATATGGCATCAGCTAAAGGCCAGACTATTATGCCTAAACCTTCTCTTCCAAATCAAGTCCCCATATGTGGACCATATTCCACACCTTGTCTCATAAATAATGTAAAAAAAAAATACTCCGTACATAAATCACATTTTGTTATACTCAACTCTGAGTGGGTCCGTGTAGCTCATTTTAAGTCAGGTCTCAACCACTGTTTATTTGTTTCTGGTTATCTTCCCCCTCAGGATGGAATCTTTCTTCTATCGCCACCAATCCCTTCCTGTTTTAATTTTATTCTGTCATTCCTAGTTTCCTAAAACGTTTCCACAAAAAATCCTTACGGAAACAGAAGTTATTCTGTATTTAATGTGTATTAAATTAAGCAGGACTGAAATGGGTGAGCATCTTGAAAGTAGATTATATTCCTTTCAAACAATGTGTTGATGTTGAGTGGATATGGATTTTTAAAGTGATTTTTACTACCACTTATTTCAGTCACGGTTTTGGTCTCACCTTACAGTATTTGTTTACAAAATGAAACTTGGCTTTGTTTAATGCACATTCGCTGGAGTCTGAGGTAAACCCTGGAGTCACTCAAATACAATAGCCTAGGAGAAAGCTGCCGATGCGCTTGCTGTTCTTTCCATTGCTGTGTGTTTGTGTTTTGCTTTCAAAAGAAAGCAAACCACTGAGGCTAAAAAGCAGGAGTAGACATCTAAAATTTTCTTTCATTTGGAAAGGATCGAGTGATAAGCACAGAACAGACAGGTTGCGATCACTGCCCTGTATGCCATATCTGCATTTAATTAAAATTGGATGAGATGTTCGTCGTGGCAGCCTGGACGTACTCTATATTGTCCAAGAAACAAAGATCTAGAGAGACAGTTGACTGGTTCCCAGAGTTGCTCTAGAGCCCAGGCTTCCCACACGGCCCTGCTGCTGGAATTGGAAGAGCAATAGGAGTCAGACACAGCTGGATGTGGATGTTGTGGATGGGACATGAGATACCATCACGTGAGCCAGACTACCCCACCAGTGATAAAAGAGCTCTGGGGAGAGAAGACACTGGTTCAGGCTTAACATGAGGGTGAAAGATGTGCTAACAGTGCTCAGCAGGGAAGTGGTAGTACACCAGGAGACAGGCTGGGTTTAAGATGGAAGTTCCATTAGAGGAAAAAAATTCCCTGAATATCAGCCTGATAGTTTTTTTCTTAGTGATTTGTTTAAACTACTAGGGGTGGCCATTATGAGTCTCTCTTTACAGACAGGCACAATGGGTAAATTAAAGGACATCTACTTTCTAATGCTTGAGACACTGACTTAGCTTAGCATATTTTCATCTGAGGACACCCAGCAGGACAGGGGACTGAGCTGGGGACAGCAGGGAACAGAATACCTGTTTGAGGACAAAACAAAACTCAAACAAACAAAAAATGAACACTTGTTTGTAGGTGTGTGTTAAAGTACAAAATTCTACCTGGGAGAACTTTTGGCAAAAGAGAAGTAGTCATGGGGGAGGGGGAAAGCAATTTCATAATTGCCCAAATTATCTATCTAGACCTCTAGGACATTTAGAAACAATTTACTTAGAGAAAGGAATTCTGACAAAATCATCATGCTGGCACTTCAAGAACTAGTGGATTCTAATGTCTTTTGAATTTGTTTAAAGAATTTCTTATGTGTATTAGAGATTTTCCTGCATGTATGTATATGCACCACATGCAAGCAGTGCCCATGGAGGTCAGAGAAGGATGTTTGATACCCAGGAACTGAGGTGATAGGTAGTTATGAGCCACCATGTGGATGCTTGGAACTGAACCCAGGTCCTCTGCAAGAACAGTAAGTACTCTTAACTGCTGAGACATCTCTCCAGCACATCTCTTTAGTTCTTTAATTTATATTACTGCTGACTTCTTAATTTCATTTAAAAGAGTGCCATTTTCCTCAACCTTGCATTGTATATTATAATAAAATTCTTCATAAACAGCAAGGAAAATATTACAAATGACAATCAAAATTAATTCACATACTTGATGACATTATGTACAAAATTATCAAAGCTTTTTCTTCTCAACTATTATGTAAAATGTGTTCATTTTGTTTTTATTCAGATTTCATTCACTTAAAAATATCTATTAATTCTTACTTGTGTTTCAACAGTGAATCTATTTAAGCTCATTTCAAATTTGCCTGCAACTCTGAAAGTATCATGATTATCTAGCCCCAATCTTTAAAAACCTTAAAATCATGAAATAGGAATGGTGTTACATACTTGTGAGCACAAAATTTGGGATGAGACAGAAGAATCATGAGTTTGAGGCCAAAAAGAGTTATATGACAAGATCCTTGATTAATTAATTAATTAAATTTAAATGTGGCTTATTCTACATTAAAATTATTACATTACTCAATATAACTAAACTAACTATAATAAAGAACATTTTTGGTCTAGCAAGTTGACTTAAGAGCTAAAGGTATATGCCACCAAACCTGAAGACCTGAGTTCAATCCCTGGGACCCACATGGTAGAATAGAATTAACTACAACCACTTGTCTTGACTTCCATGGGTTTGCACAGGCACACAAAATAAATACATAAATGTAAGAAACATTTTTAAAATATTCTCAAGAGCATATACTAGCCTAATCATTCCAGAAAGCACATGCTTGTAGTGCAAATTCTAATTTGTCTTAATAATAAAAACTCAGATCAGATATCAGGGTGAAAGCTAAAAGATCAGAGAAACAGAGCAGCCAGCCACTAGAAAGAGTTCTTACCTCTAGAAATCCTCAAATTGAAAGGGAGATGAACTCCTGTCTCCTCCCACCTTCTATTCCTCTCTTCACCCAGCCATATCACTTCCTGTCTCCACCTCCCTGATGTTCGGATTAAAGGTGTGAGATTCCAAGGGTTGGGATGAAAGATGTGTGCCGCCAATGCCTGGCTCTGTTTCTCTTTTAGACTGGATCAATCTTGTGTATTGTTCAATACCCAGGGTGACCTTGAACTCACGGAGATCCATCTGCCTCTGCCTCCAGTGCTGGGATTAAAGGTCTGTGCCACCACTGCCTGGCCTCTGCAGCTAACTA
>CABHPR010114401.1:0-12858 GCA_902168415.1 Peromyscus melanophrys | reverse complement strand
TGGGAGACTAGATTACTTCTGGAGATAGACTTGACCATGAGGCTACTACTTCTGCATGGAATCTGTGTGACTAGATCACCAACAGTAGCTTTAGATTGGTTTCCTACAATTTTCATAGGGAAGTTAAATTCTAGTTGTCACTTGCTTAATGGTGGACTCTGAATCAGCAGAATATGGATGAGGAACTGACTTAGTTTCCAGTATGACACCATTCAGTTGCTTAATTTTCTGATTTGACAGCATATGGATTATTTCTAAAAGTGAACACCAACTACAGTGCAAGAGATTGCCCTCAGCCTTTATGAATTTTAAGAACTTACGAAGTGGATAATTTAGCCTTCCTGTCTTTCAAAGTTAAAAAGTAAAACAACTAGTAAAAAAAAAAAAAAAATGCCCCGGGCAGTCTTGGCGGCTCTTGCCCGCCTCTCTGTGGTCTGGGAACTGATCGCGTCTCCTCTGATATTGCAGCTCCGAGCTGCGTGGTCAGCTTATGATGTTAAGAACTCTGCTTGTCCCTCTTCCAGATGACTGGCTAGTCATTGTCGAGCAGGCTTGTCACTCTCTCCTGGTATCCGAGCTTGGAGGTGTCAACACATTGTGAGATAAAAATGGCAGAGTGCTGTTGTGATCCATGCTGAAAGCAGAAGCACGTCACTTTCCCAAATACAGCTGTCACCTCTCATCTCTCAAAAGAAGAGTCTTCTTTTTCAATTATTTGTGTATCTGTGACTGCAGGTGCCCATGAAGGCCGGAAGAGGATGTGATGCACCCTAACACATGAGTCTGTGAACTGAACTCGGGTCTTCTACAAGAGCAGTGTGTGCTCTTAATCACCAGGTCATCTCTAGACCACCTATCATTCATCCATTTTAACATAGGAAGAATGCCTTTCATGTTTGCTACACCCATCATCCTGGAATATTCTCAGGTTATGTGCGGGGGTGCCCTTGTGAGTGAACCCTTAAATACCTAAGAAAGTACATGCAGTTCTGTGGAGCAGTTTGTGCTGTGTGAGTAGGCTAGTGGCTTTCATTATTTTTGCCCACCACCTCAGCAGGAGATAGGGAGAACCTGACTGTTATGGTTTGGTAGGCTGTGATTTTCATGAAGCCTGGCAAATCAAAGAGCCATGTGATATACTGATCGTCTTTAGCTGAGGAATTGTGGCCTGGAGGTCTGGCATCTATATGATGACTCTGCACACTTGTTTGTATAATTCATCATTCCAGTGACTGTGCTTACCATGCTCCAGCTATCTTAGACCAGAGCCAAGGGATGGTCTCTGGGAACATCCTCAGAGTCTCTGAGTTGAGGTTGTTTTAGTGCATCCTGCAGCTGGAAGGGGTGCTGGAATGCAGAAGTTGGTGGGTTTTGGGCTGAATCTGACCTGAAGAAATTGAACAGATTACCACAATTCCAAGTCACCAAGTGAGAGAGCTGATGTGCACAGCCTTTGAAAGCAAAATACTTATTCCAGATTCCCAAAGAAGGGTTCTCTGATGCAGTATGATCCTCTTTTTGCTCAGAATTTTCAAAAATAGTGTTCTAGATGAAGAGTAGCAAATATCTCCTATTGCGCTTTCATTAGAACCAAGCATTTTTCTTGTCTACTTCAGTTTATTTGCATAACAATGTGTTGGTGGTTACCTAATTTTATAAATGATGAAACACTCAGACACACTAATGGTGTTATAGCCTGTATTTAAATCTAGGTCTGTTTGACATCCAAGTCTACAAATACCCACAGAAGGCTAAAAACTTAGTCATGTTATTTGAATTATGATCCTTGGAATTTATACTCTTAATGATGGCTCTGAGTCCCAGAGTAGCTCAATGATCACCTCAGGTCGATGCCCTCTACAGTTGCTTGAAGAGTTGGGAGAGGATTGAATGGCATCTATTCCGTTGTTCTCAGGAACAATTCATGGTGGGCCATGGTGTGACTGCAATCTTTAGAACACTGAACTAATGTGCTAACTGTAAGCTCTGGCATATTTGTTTTTTGGAGCTAATTTCAACTATGGGGATGGTGGTGGGTGAGGAGAAAATAAAAAATGCAAAGCCAAAGCTGAGCCCTGGAGCAAAGAGGAACTCAGGGTCTCTCTTAGCCACATCCATGGAGACTCAAAGCTATTCTAAGATGTGGCATCCAAGGCTGACATCCAGGAGAACAGAAGAGACTCTAAGGAGCTGGTTTCACAAATCTACTAGGGGCTCTGAGATGGCTCAGTGGGTGAAAGCACTTGTCAACCCTGATGATCCAGGTTGGATCGGCAGAACCCACACCTGCAGGCTGTCCTCTGGCTTCTATACGTGTGCTGTGGCATGCATGCACATAGGTACATGTTCGTGTGCTCACGCATACTCCTCCCCTCCACAAATGTGCTCTGAATAAATGTCAAAAGTAAAAATTAAAACAAGCCAAAACCAAAGCAAACAAACCAAACCAATATTACATGCTTACTAATACCAACCTTTCAGGGACAGACACCTGTGCTCATAACTGGAGTGTGCTGGAAGTGGGGGGGGGGCAGTTGGGTATGGGGCTATGGGCACAGCCTTAGTTATGGTATATGGTGTGGTTTCCAGTGTCTCATGTCGGCAACATCTTCAGCCTGTGGTCTACCTCAGAGGATCCTGGATTTGTAAGTGTAATTATTTACTGAGCTCCTTGGACAACACACCCCTTAAGGTTGGTGGTTGTGGGCTGGTGGCTGTGCCATTCATGAGGGAGAGACAAGGGACAGAGACTTGATACAAAGCTTTTGATATGGTGAGGTCTATTAAATCTACAAAAGGACAGATATTTGCATAGTGAGGACAGCCTGCTCAGGGACTCTGAAAGAATACTACGAGCTGTGTCAAGGAAGGTAATGAGACAGAAAAGGAAGAGTGTCATGGGCAGTGGAACAGTGTCTGAAATCACAAGAAAGCAGCGTGAGTTCGAGGAACCAGAGGGACTCACATACCTCAAGTGTGACATAGCGGGGCAGTTGGTAAGCTGTGAGAAAGGTGGGGTATGGGGGCTGGGATCAGGAATTGACTTACATACCATTTGCGGTGTTTAGTTTTCTGCACATCAGTGGGAGCCTGTGAGTAAATCTAATCAGATCTCATCAGTAGAATGTAAGGTGAGTGAGCTCAATGGAGCCTGCTTAGCTGACAGGTTCATCTTTAGGGCTAGAATCATTCCTGGTACGAGATAGTTTCTTAGCCCCTCATGTCTTCCCTGTGCCCAGCATAGCACATGTAGAATACAGAATAATTCCTGGCACTGAGGTAGTTACTGAGTTCAAGTCTCCCCTATGCCCAGCATAGTACATGTAGAATACAGAATAATTCCTGGCACTAAGGTAGTTACTGAGTTCTCCCCTATGCCCGGCATAGCACATGTAGAATACAGAATAATTCCTGGCACTGAGGTAGTTACTGAGTTCCTCATGTCTCCCCTATACCTGGCATAGCACATGTTCATAGCCACAGACATTAAGGAGTCTGCCTTCTAAGGAGCTCACTGAGTGAATGTGAGTGAGCAAATGAATAGATATCTTTGGCTTTATGTGCTCAATAAACCTGATGCCCAAGTGTATATAAAGTATTGCTGACTGTGCAACTTGCCTTCCATAAATCTTGAAGATGGTCCCTAAGACTTCGGCCCCTGAGGTAGCTGACAGAAGGAGTCCAACGTGTGGAGGAAGAATCCAGGGTAGGGTTTGGGAGAGGGTACTGGGTTGGAAGTCACTGGTGGGACTGGCCTTTTGGCTTTGGGGTGTAGTTTCTAGGGTTAAAGAGAGGGTCGTCCAGGCTAGAGTGAGGATTAGGTCAAGCTCCAGGAAGTGTGGATCCTTATGGGATGTAGAAGTTGTGTAGACCAGCCAAAATTGCTCTGTACAGTTTTACAAGTGAGAAGTCTGTCTCCTCTTCCCCCAGCTTCCTCAGAGTTAGCTACAGAAGCATTTTTGCCCTGTATATCTCACCAGCTGTTTTCGGTGTCTAAACAACTCTAAATATGTAAGCTTTTTATTTTTACCCAGATGGATTTGACTTTTATAATATCCTCTCTAGATCTAAGAGGCTGTGATTCATGTAGAAAAACATGCAAAGAGATCGTAGGGAAATACAGGCCGAGTTTGGGGACTGAGTTAATTCGGATTTCATTTCTCTTGAAAACCGAGAGCTTACAAATATTTGTCCCAAGCAGTGAGGGATGGCTTCTTTGGTGTCTGGGCTTCTTCACTGAGGACATGGAGACACAGGGCCGGCACGTATGACCAGTGCAGAAAGCGCAGCCCTTGTTCTGCTTCTGGCTTGTCTCCTGCTGTACATTCAGGTTGCCAAGGGCAGACTTCTAGTTGCACTGATAGGACACTGCCAATGTGCCAGGACCCCAGCCAGCAGGGGTCAGGAGAGGGCAGGGGTCAGGAGAGGGCAGGAGTCAGGAGAGGGCATGACCCTGCCTAACCTGCTTTCCAGCCACCAGGATCCCCTAAGAGGGCTTTCCAAAGTCTGACTGGAAAGAGCCAAATAGCTGTTGGCTGTGACCTTAGACGTGTGACTCGACCTCCTGGGTTTTGATTCCTCATCTCTAAAATGAGGTCTTTGGACTAAGCTCTCCAAGCTTGTATCTGGCACAGATACTTTATGAGCCTTACCCCCAGGCTCCATCTGCGAGGTGTTAGACTGAAGGCAGAACGTGAGAGCTAACTGAAACATGCTCCCTGCCACATAATTCTCCTTCATCAAGTCACAATTAAACCAAACTCTTCTCTTCAGGTGCCTGTTACACCAATTGGGGAAGTGGTGTTGTAGTTCATACACTAAGAAGGGGCTGCCCCTTTAATTTCAAAAACAAAGAAAAAGTAAACACGCACTATGAAGATGTGAAGTGTGTCAGTTTTGGGTAAGTGGTTTCTTCCATCAATGTCAAAGGCTCCAGTAAAGACCAATGGTGTACCAAGTTTGCAGACTTAATTAGACTGTCTTGAGCTTCTAAATGGAATGGAGAACCATCCATTTCCACCCCCCTCACCCCCTATAATATGCTTGCAGAGCCTTCAAATGACATTTTTCCCTGTGTGTGCAGAAATTTCTTTTGGAATGGCTAGCAGCAGGTTCAATGTGCACATCTTGACTTTAGGTTAAAATTGGTTGAATAATCTTTAGCGCTTTTTTTGTTGGTTGAGTACATTTTTATTATTAACTAATGGAAGAATACACTTTTTATGTTGAATGAAATGAATTTTTTAAACTCTCCCCATCAGCATTTTTTATTTAAATACCTCACTTTTAGGGCTGGCCCTGTGAGGATTGCTGTTGTTAGGATACAGAAAGACACCTGAAAGTAGGTCATTTTATAGTCACCTAACTTTGTCATCCACTATGTCCTCCTTTGGAAAAGTTTCGGGAATTTCAGGTGGAAACCTTCTCCTGAACAATAGTTCCTTGACTCCTGTCAAGGAATGTTTGAGTTAGGAAGTATGTCTTTACTGATGGGCCCCTAACACTCTGAGAGATTTAAAGTAGTCGGTTCGGCCACACCCCCTCGTCTACCATGTGGTGGTGAGGGTGAGGTAAGGATGCCCTCCCCCTTTGCTGCTGCTACCTGTGGTGGGTGAGGGAACTGATTTTCCACCTCACCAGCTACAGCACTTGGGAAAGGCAGTAGAGCTGACCCTGTTGGCAGAGGCTCCAGGTGAGCTGGCCCTGAGGGTGTGAGAGCCGCACCCCCTTGTCTGCCATAGGTGATGAGGGTGAGGGAAAGCTGCCCCCTCCCCAACCGCTCCTGCTACCTGTGATGGGCAAGGGAGCTGACCTTCCCCTTACCAGCTGCAGCACTCAGGAAAGTGTGCCCTGCACCTCACCTGGGCAGCACAGTAGAGCTGACCCCATTGACAGGGTGCGGGTGAACCAGAGGACGTGAGCATGGGAGATCTGGCCCAGCCCCTCATCTGCCATATGGTGGTGTGGCTGGGAAGAGAGCATCTCTCCCCACCCCTTTGCCACCTGTGGTCGGTGGGAGAATTGAACCTGAGGTCATAAGAGTGGGAGAGCTGTTCCTGCCCCTCACCAGCTGCAGCACTTGGGACAGTGGCTCCTCCACCTCCACCTGGGCAACACAGTAGAGCTGGCCCTGATGGTCCACATGGGGAAGAACCAACCCTGCGGACCTGAAAGCAGGAGAAATAGTCCCACCTCTTGCTCATCACTGTCCGGGGTGAACTAGCCAGGGCAATGCTGGAGAGCTCACTCTGGGGGTGAAGACAGGGGAGAGCCGGCAGGCTGACCAACCCTGCAACTACCCGGGCCCAGAACCTGGATTATGAGTTGGCCCACCCCAACATCCATCCCATCTATGATCTGCTGGAGCACATGAAGAGGCTGGTCCTGCAGACCCCAAAGCTGTAGGATCTCCACCACACAGGGCAACAGCAAGATAGCCAAGAGAAGTCCCAGTGAGGGCCCACCTTGTTAGTGTAGCAGACACCAGAGTCCTTGAGCCAGACCAATGAGTGTTTGCAATGAACACTTGCAAGTAAAGATATGTGGATAAAAGGGTTTACTGCATGCCTATGTTACACTACAGCTTCCATAATATTTCCCCCTTTTTTTTTCTCTTAAATTTTATTTTTTTTGGGAGGGGTGCAAGAGCAAAGGATGGATATGAGGGTACAGGAAATGAATGAGATCGAGATTCATGATGTGAAAAAGCACAAAGAATAAATAAAAAGTTTTAAAATACATAAAGTAGTTATGTGTGCATGTGTCGTATTGCCCACACTTGGGATTTGAACTTGAGCATGTGATATGGTCTGAGGAGGGAGTGCTCTTCATCTCTGAAGGCCTCATGGATGCAAACAGTGTTTATTTGGGTGCACTCTATGCCTCTGTTCCATACTGTGTTAGATATGATAAAGGGCCTTTGACGTTTACAGTCCATGCCATTCTCTCTGTAGGCTCTTGCTGGTGTCTGGCTTGGGTTTTCACTTCCTTTTAATACCATAGCTTTCCTCCAGCCCCAACAGTAGTCATATACTGAAGAATAGATTTCTTTCTCTCTAGGATCTCATGAGGGTTTTTCCAGGTTTGTCTGCTTCGATTCTGACATAAACACAGTACACAGAGAACTTCCAGCGTCTGCTGCTGCTGCTGTTTCTACCCAAGTCCTGCTGCTGGATGGGAGAGTGAAGAGCAAGAAATCAGAAGGTCTGACCCTGGGACACTGATGGTAGAGCCAAGGACAAGCTCACACCAAAGACAGACCTCTTTAGATTGGCAGCCAAAGATGCATTATGGGGGAACTTGTGTATGACGTAGTCATAGGCAACCGCAAGAACTCTGTGCTGAAATGCTCTGGTCTAGTTCTTTATACAGTCCTATGAAAAGAAAGGGAAAAAGAGAAATGTCACTAATAGTGTGCTGTGCTCTGATCGCTCTCTATTTATTTCTCATCTTAAGGGGTTGTTTGGGTTTGCTATAAGCACTTAGCATTCCTAATGAGAAATGCTCCAGACATTAGCAGTTATCTGGGTCCCCTAGTTGCCACTAAATCAGCAGCTCCTTGTAGTCACCTGCCCAGAACATTTTTACTATATGAGTTCATTACAACAGTGGTGTGTAATCAGCTTCTGTATTGAATCAAGGCCATGGCATAAGAGGGAACTAACCTAATAGGAGCTTAAGGGCCTCCAGAAAATGTTTATTGGATGCCCACTGTGTGTTCAGCTCTAAGCAAGACAACCATAAGCGTGATGGATCGGGCAGTGTGGACCTTGTAGGTCACCAGCACACACCATATATCTAGCCAGATATATGGAAAATAGAAGGACAGGTGTTTCTGCAAATTCTACTAAGTTCGGACTGGCCATGTTGTTTCCATGACCCCTATTATAAAGAGATTTTCCTGTGTGCACTTGTGGATAATAGATAAGCTATTTCTTCCTTTGCAAAGATCTGATTCCTTCCTTTTCTGACTGTAGACCTTTGGGGTTTTCTTTTGGATGTGATACTAATATTACAGAACTTAGAAATCTCCCTTATCCACAGAAATATTGATATAGTTATCTGAAGTCTAGATTTATACAGATTGACGAGTTCAGTGCCTTCTCTATGAGTTGTCGTGGCTAGATATACTAGAACAGCCCTGATGGCAGAAGGGTTTATTGGATGCCCACTGTGTTTGTTGAGCCCATGGCATATTCCCCGTGTTGGGAGGTGGCTCTGCTCTGACTGAAGGCTGCTTTCCTCTGTTGACTCTTCCGCCTCTCACATTTAAGGAGCACACCTATTGAATTCTGATGGGCAGCTCCCTCAGTGCTTCTAAACAGTTGAGGCAATTTCAAGACCTTTCCAGGGCAAATGCATCCAATCCTCTTTATGGTGACACATTTAACGATGTTTTCTTGCGTGTGTGTGTGTGTGTGTGTGTGTGTGTGTGTGTGTGTGTGTGTGTGTGTGTGTTTACACGTGTGTATGTTGCAGCAGAAATCAGGACAACTTGTGGGTGTGAGTTATCTTCTTCCACCATGTATTCTGGGAATTGAACCAAGGTTGTCAGGCTTGGTGGCAAGCCCCTTTACTCACTGAGTCGCCTAGCTGACCCTTAATAGACCTTTCCTGTCATTGTCCCTTTAAGTACTAACTAGTTTGCCAAGGGCACTTTTTTTTTCTTTTTTTTGGAAGTGTTGATACTGAGCCCGGGGCCTCATAGAAATAAGCAGTTGTTCTGTCCTAGACCTCACCAATGACTTTATTCACGTGTGTTGCTAAGCAGGAGGTGTAGATAATTTGATGGATTGGGACAGGCAAGATAAAACTTAATAGAAACATTCAAATGCTTTATTCAGATTTAAAACATTCAATAATGATCACCACCATTAAAAACAACCACAAACACTGAAGCACTCTTGTTTTATTTTTATTTTTTTTCTGTGAAAAAATGAAGTGAATGGGTATTTTGCCTGCATGTATGTATGTGCACCATGTGTACCATGGAGGTTGAAGAAAGCATCAGATCCCCTAGAACTGGAGTTACAGATGGTTGTGAGCCGCCATGTGTGTGTTGAGACTTAACCCAGGTCCTTTGCTCTTAACCACTGAGCTGTGTCTCCATTCTCTTGAAACAGACTCTTGTGGAGTGGTTAGACCCTCGTCCTGAGCTGGATTGGAAGATTTGGTTTCCATCTATTTGATTGCAGATATTAGAAAGGACTCAGTACTTCTCTGTGGGCCCAGAGGACTTTCTTCCTATAGTAGATGTGTTGAATAAACACACTACTCTTGCTCTTTTGTTGGGGAACTACCTGATCCACAGGGGAGGTAGTAGTTCTCTATAATGCCCAAAGTTCAGTAACCGAAGACTTCGCTCTGTGTTAATAAAAAAAATCCCCTTAGCCTTCTTCTGTGTTCACCCATTATTTAGATCTGTGTTCCTGAAGAGTTGTTTTCTTTAGGTTTGTTTGTTTTAACAATAGCATGCATTGCTTTCCTTGAGCATTTTGCAAACAGCAGGCAAACAATCTCCTTCTCCCCAAATGGTAACTAATAAAGACAGCCCCAAGCAAGCAGTGTAAATCATTTACATGTTAAGTCTAAAATCACACACGGGATCTTTTGAGCCTCCTACTTATGGGGAGTTTTATAAAATGACTTCATTTTATGAAATAACAATAGAAGTATAAAATCACACACCTGGCAATCTGTTCTGACTTTCTTAGGGCTTCAGCTGATTAGTTTATCCCAACTATTTTTTTTTTACCCCATTCTGGGGAGATGACTGTAACTTCAAAAAATATAACTGTGAATTTTGTCTTTCCGATTTAGGCTTTTCTGGTGATTAGTAAGTGTATTGTTATTGTTTTACACATATGGATCTGCTGATGGAGAATGTGTAAGGGAGCTGTGAAGAGATGAAGATGCTTTGGTTGAGAGGTGAGAGGGAATGATACCTATGCTCAACACACTCCTGCCTTGCTTCAGAGCTGCTAGGATGCATGTTAGGAAGGTACAAGGAGGAGCTCATGGGTTGATGGGTAGAATTCCTCTTCCTGACTTCCTGGGCCCATTCCTGTATATACAGTGACTTGACAAGCAGTATGGCTTAAGAAAAGGTGGTCTCTCTGCACAGGGGGGTGGGGGAGGGAGGAGAAGGCTCCCAAGCACTGCTTCTGTGAGGATCTTCCTCCACTCATCTGTTTCTCCTCCATTGACAGCCTGTGCCTTGCTGGTCTCTAGAGCATGCTAATGGAGAAAGCACATTCTCACAGAAACTCAAAAGCCAAGACTTTTGCTTACAGGCTCACTAGCTGTTCAAACAAAAGTAAGGTTGAAGATCAGTTTGCTGATATTTCACACTTTGGAAACTCATAGAGCTTGTGGTTCAGGGCTGTAGACTAAAAGATTTTTTGAGTCCTGGCCATAACCTTGCAGATCACTTACATAGCTCTTCAGGGCTAGCACTGACTTCTGAAGAGAAACTAGGCAGGAAGAAACCCAAAGGACATTGTCTATACTCTGGATGGCTTAAATTTCTTTGGCTGTCTTCTCAAGTTAGCTGGATATTTTAATACAAATATAAGTTTGGAGAAAACCAACTTAAGTTTATCTTAGCTTGTTTATTGGTTAAAATTAAAGTCCTGGGTAGAGGGGGCTAAGAAGTAAATGTTGTTGAAGGTGAGAGAATTACAGATCCACTTCCGGGCTGGCCATTGTGAGGGAACAGGGACACCTGACCTTCACCTATGGCTCTCTGGGCCTCACTACACAAGCACCATCCTGGGCATTTGAATGTTCACTTGTGTGAGGGAGACAACTGGGCTTTGGCATTTACTAAATTTAAACAAGCGGAAGCCTTCCCACTGTGTGCATAGGAAGATGGGGTAACAGATTCATGGTGTGTGGCTAGCTAAGGGCTCGGCCAATTAGGCAACAGAGAACATTTTAATGTTACATTTGGAGAGCCTGTCAAACAGAGGATACTGAGCACAATTTCACTTTCTGGAAATCTAAAAAGGCTACCCACTCCCAGACCCATGTCTCGGGGTGGTTTGGCGTGCAGTTCTTTAAAGGGCTGATGAGGTTGACTAGGTCTTTTATCCTTGTTTGAAATGAAACCAAGACTAATTTGACATTCTATTCTTGTTCGTTTCTTGACCTTGCTTTTTCCTGAGCTGCCACTTGTAACAGCATCCTGCCTACTGCCCCCTCATCCCCTAGTTGAGCACAGTTGATATGCATCCTTTGTTCTGTAATTCCACCCTAGAAATAACCTGTTTCCTGCATGAGAGAAAAGTATGCAGAATCATGAACACTCACTGTTGTGGGGATTGAAATGGCAATCATTCTCTTCCATATAGAAAAAAATCCTTTTAATAACACATTATTAAGTAACATTTGGAGACATATATTTCAAGAGGTAATTTATTAATAGACAGAGCCATGATAGACATTAGAGAAAAATCTATTCCATTTCTTCATTTCCTGCTGGGAAGTCTGAGCCCAGTTGCAGATTGGCAGAGTAGGACCCTGTCTGCCCTCCTTCAAGAATGCTGTTAAATTTTAGTTTCTGTCTTTCTATTACATGAAGGCTTCTGGGAAGGCAGGGCCCAAGTTCTTAGACATCTTTGGCTCTTCTGGAGATTGCATTGTGCTGGCATACAGCAGGCTGGGAAATAATGTTTATTGGCAGCAACTGGAGAGGGCGGATGGGACAAAGACTCCCAAGTGCGCCAGTAACCCGTCTACCCGCAGAATCGTTTGACTGTGTGAAACGCTTTCATGGCCTCTGCTGCCAACGGCCTGCTGCGTGTGCTCCTGGAGAGCAAGTCCGCTGTCAACAGCATCTTATAGGAGCCCATGAAAGATAGTAAAGTAAGAACTACCTTCCCTCCCAAACCTTCAACCCCTAAGTATTTCATCAATTCTGATAGGCAGACTGCTGACATAAATTGTTTTATACATAAATATTGAATATGTGAAATGGGACCAATTAATATTTTGGCAGCTAAAGGTGGACAGGAGATAGTGAAATCAGGTTGTAAGGGAAGTTTCACAGAGCTAAGAGAACCCCTGCCTGCCAGGCCGTGTGCCAGGAGCCTGCCACCGCCGTCTCCAAGTGTATGAGGTCCGAGAGAAGTGGAAGGAGGGCATTACTTTCCCAAGGAGCACTGTGTGTCAGATTTGAGATCCAAATCCAGATATTCCCTTCTGTCCCGCTTACTCTTGTCACATTACAAACTGTGTTGCACATACGTGAACCTGCAGATACACAAGATAGCCATTTTTTGAAATCTGTTTTTGAGTGGAGCTTGAAGTATGACCTGGACCTGTATCAGTTAAGAATGGACAGGGGCCTTCAAGCTGTGAGAATGTCGGTTCAGAGATCCTCTGTCATCAAATGTTTAATTGTATAATTACCTGATAATCACACCTGCCTGTGATTCTCATTCATTTGTATGGATGCAAAGCAAAACAAAAAATACTTCATGTAGCCCTGTCAGTCAGAGGCAACGTAGATAGGCATGGGGTGATTCAGGCCTCCTGGTTACAGGAAAATCTCCATCATCTGAGTTTTGCAGCCCCTGAATTAGTTGATCTGATGAGGACACAGAGCTGCAGGGCCCTATATATGAGCGTGATTCTGTGGTAATGATGTGGGTTTTCGAGGGGGTTGAGAAGTAGTCGGTTGCATTCAGTTGTATGAGAAGGACTCAGCTTGATTCCTTGGGACAATACTGTTCCTTGTCACGGGATTTATTGTGTTGAAAAACACTTTTCAAATCTGAAATGATGTAAGCCTGTTACACCACTTGTAAACACATCTTTTTTTTTTCTTCAAGGTTTTAAAAGTGGCATTTATTAATG
>CABHPR010114400.1:0-28483 GCA_902168415.1 Peromyscus melanophrys | reverse complement strand
CACACACACACACACACACACACACACACACACACACACACACAGAGAGAGAGAGAGAGAGACAGAGACAGAGACAGAGAGACAGAGAGACAGAGAGAGAGCACACAAAGACACAAGTAAAGATAAATTTTAAATAAAAAATAAAGTGAATTCATATTCTAGTAGTATGAAATTATGGAAAACATACATTACATGACTGGTATGATCACAATTATGCAATACATGTAAAATGATAATACAGAATAAAGAACCAATTTAAAACACACTGAGCCATAGCATTCTTTGCTTCTGGGTGACTGTACTATGGATGTATTAAATTTCTCTTCACATATTTCTGCATTTTTTACAGTGCCACATACACTGTCCTCAAAATCAGTAAGAATCAATAGCAGAAGCAGCCTGAATCTAAGATGTCTTTCCACCATGCCCTTGGTCTACCCCCTGGTATCTCTAAGTCACAAACCTATATTCATTGAAAAGCACTATCTCTAAATAATGACACTAAATGTTGAAACCCAGCTTCAAAGTCCCTCTGATGTTAAAATAAGCCAGGAAAAGCATTTTCTGCACAGTTCTTGGAGACGTTGAAGGACGTCATTCACAGTGGGCACTGAGTCAAACCCTTGCTCGTCATCACTGTTGGCAGCAGAGCAAAGAATTTGAACCATTCTGTGGGGCAGGGAATGGGGTCTGAGCTTCTGGACTAATTCTTTCCCTTAGAATGCTATAATTGTAACAAAAGAGATTGCTGACAAGCACACAGCAAACAGAACTTTCCCAGGTGCTTCCTCCTGTCAGCCTTGTAACAATCCTGGAAGGAAGATGGAAGTAATAACAGTAGCAATAAGACTAATGGTGACTGACATTTACTGAGCATTTATTACATGTCAGACACACCAGGAAACACTTGATCTATGCAGTCCTTTAACAGTATGCTGTGAAGTAAAGACTGATTATTCCCATGTGATAAGGAAGTATCTTGTCACTCAAAGTCGTCAAACAATTTGCCCAAGGTTACCAAGGTAATAAACTGAAGGACTTTAGACCTCAGGTCCAAAGTGGTTTCCACCACTGCTGACTGCATTCGCTCCACTTTGGTTATTTTTTTTTTTTATGGCAGTTGTTATTAGGACAGACATCCGCTTGACAGTAAAGAGTCCTGGATTCAATCCTGGTCATTCTAGCAGTGTAGGTTCAGGTAAGCTATTTCAGCTAACTGTCCTGGTTTCCCTCTTGGTAGGATAAGCATCACCAAGCAAAACTAAATACATAAAGCATTGAGCCAAAGCCTTACTAATCAAGACCATTCAAAAAATGGACTACTTTTTCCTCAACTGTCTTTCTCATAATAGCTGACGGCCAGGAGAGTCCAATGCCCTTGAGTCTCCCTGCCAGAATTTCTAGACTGGCAGAGAAGTCACGCTCCTTTCATCCTGTGCCCTCAGCCTTCTGCCCTCTGATGAATCTCCTTCATCACAGCCCATGCCTGCCAGAGGGCAGCACCAGCACTGCAGAATGACTTGGCACAGGACACCTAACTCCTCTTTCTGTTGGAGGTGCTGGTGAGATGGCTAAAGCCTTTGGGATGATGATGTCCTCTGATTGACTATTTCATGGTAATAGCTACATAGTGGGTAGCTAGCTGTTCCAGCTTTGACCTGGAAGTACTACCTCCAGTGAGGCTTCCAGTAACTGTCACACCTACCTATGACCTGCCCCTGAGGCGGGGCCCAGATGGGAGTCCTTAAGACCCAAGATGCTGGCTCTCTTGGTTCCTGGTGATCCTGGATGCTGGATGGTAGACCTAGCAGAGTTCTCCAGAGAACCTAGCTGGACTGCACCTCACTTCTCCCAGATCCTGTAACCACCCCTTTACTAGCTGTAAGTTACCCCCCAAAATAAACCTCCTTTTTAACTACTTGGAGTTGTCTTAATAAATCCCCCAATAGGTAACTGTATTGATTTCATGCTGGCTTCTTTTTTTTTTATTTGGTTTTTCGAGACAGGGTTTCTCTGTGTAGCTTTGCGCCTTTCCTGGAGCTCACTTGGTAGCCCAGGCTGGCGTCGAACTCACAGAGATCCGCCTGGCTCTGCCTCCCGAGTGCTGGGATTAAAGGTGTGCGCCACCAACGCCCGGCTCATGCTGGCTTCTAAGGGCTAGTTTCTGAATGATAGACAAGCCCTGCCTTAAAGAAAGAGCTCACCTCAGAAAGAGCTACAAAAGGAACAAATGTCAAAACAGGACAGGTCACTACTGAATGGTCACTATAGAGAATTTTTTGCTCAGTGCTTTATATAGTCAGTTTTGCTTGGTGAAGAAATAGCTTGACTGAATCTACACAGCTAGAATGACCCTCTAAACACATTGTGTGTGAATGATAAACCAAGACTTACAGGATTTCATCCTGAAAAATGGCTGCCAAACAGGGTCAGATTCTAACACCCCAATCCCCAAGTCACCATCAAACACAAATCACCCCTTACATGGGAGGCAGCTGAGGGACAACGAGAGCCCTCATCTGGCTGGATGACCATGGGTCTTCCCACTTCTGACTTCTGATCCAGAACTCTCTTCACACCACCAAGTTCTCTCTACAGAAACTGCTGTTCTAGAATCACAGAGATGGCTTCTGGCTGCCAGCTTGTATCAAGGGGAGGGGGGCAGTATTTTATAGTGACAATAATGGCACCTGCTTGCAGGCATCAGTAGTGGCCTGAGAAATGACAGAATCTTCCAAATTCAGTCACATTGTGTAAGGGAAGTAAAAACAGCTTTGTCATTCCATCAGTCCAAAATTAGAACAACCTCTGAAGAGGGTCCTAGAAGATCGGGCCTTCCCTCAAGCCTGTGGGTCTCATTTCCTTTCCCACACAATGCCTGCACTGTTCTGATGATCAGTGGGCACTTGCCGGGTGTGTGCGAAGCCACAAGTGCAGTCTGGAATTTGGAACTGGATGTAATTCTTGGCCACAAGTTGGCAGCGCTACCTCTTTAAGAGGTAGAACACTGGAATCTCTGCCATCCGGTTTCCCTTTGGGGACTTAGTCTATTATCCAGCCAAGCTGTGCTTGCTGCCCAGAATCATTTCCCTTCAAGAAAAAATGTTCTGGGAGGAAAATCCACAATTCTGGGCCCAGACTAGGGTGCAGAAGGCAGAACTCAGTCTCTCTTAAGGTTCTGTAAGGAACCCGCAAAATGGGCATCAAATGTCTGGTCTAGGAGAATTTGTTCATTCATTCATTCATTCATTCATTCATTCATTCATTCATTCATTCACTCATTCACCAAAAATGTACAAGCACTGACCTAGAGACCCCTTAGAAAACAACCAATTGTGACTTTCCACTCGTGGTCCTCAGGGCAAAGCAAGTGGGGTCAGTGATGAACACACGGATGGGCAAATAACTCGATATTTAGAGAAGATAGTAAATGCTACCAGGGAAATTAGAAGACAGAATACTGAAAGAATATCCTTTTACAGTGTCAGGGAAAGCCTCTCTGAGGATTGAATGTTCTTTCAGAAATCATAGGGAGGAATAATGTACACATTTGTACACATAAATAAATATAAACATGTACATACACATAAACAAAAATGTGTAAACTCACAAGCACACACATCAATATACACATGTTTGCACACATAAATATACACATGTACACACATAAATATGCACATGTATAAACACATAAATATATACATATACTCACACATAGATACACACATGTACAAGTATAATTATACACATGTATATACATATAAACATATACACACATAAATGAAACATGTATACACATGAATATATGCACATACATACATAAACACATATAAGCATATGTAGATGAATTTCTAAACAGTCTTATTAAATAAGAAACACAGAGCCAAATACAGAGGTAATAGCCAAAGAGATCAGAGCAATAGCCATGACTAGCTTTAGCTTACCACCAGCAGTAGCTTCCATACAGTTTCTTCCTGCCTGACCTGTGCTTTTATTGCCTTCCTTTTCTACCTTCTCATTGGCTCTAAACCCAACCACATGACTTCCTCATCACTGCCTGTCTATACAGACCTCCAGGTCTCTATGGTTGGTACTGGGATTAAAGGATCATGTCACCATGCTTGGCTGTGTCCTTGACCACACAGAGACTCTGCCTGACATGTGATCAGATTAAGGGAATGTGCTACCACCGCCTGACTTCTGTTTTATGGCTATTTAACCTCTGATCTCCAGGCAACTTCATTTATTAACATACAAATAAAATATCACATCTCAGCACAAATAAAATATCACCATATTTCCCCTTTTTATCTAATAAAAAGAAAAAAGGAAAAAAAATGTTATAACTAATATACACTTGTAGAAACATATAAACATAAATGTGTATATACAAACATGAATATAAAATGTATGCACAAACAAAATACATGTGTACACATATATCATAAAAATACACATGTGTGCACACATAGACACATGTAGACACATGCATAAGTGAAAACATGTGCACACAAACATAACATATACATCTTTACACTCATAAATATACAAATATACACATACACATAAACACAATTGTACACACAAATAAATATACTCAAGTAAACCCATATAAACATACACATGAACACACCCATAAATATACACATGTACACACATGTGTCCACATGTACACACAAATAAATACACACCACGTAAACACATACATAAATATTCACTTGTAAACATACAAACATTGATATAACCATGTACACACTCCACCATAAACACATACATTTGTAAACACACATAAACATACACATGTCCACACAAAACATACACATGGACATAAAATAAATGTATTCATATAACACATGTACACACATAATCTGTGTATGCATATCTATGATTATGTGTGTATATGGTTATGTTAATGTATGTGTACATGTGTATATCTATGTATGTGTGTATATTTAAGTGTGTTTATATATGTATATTTAAGTGTGTGCTTGTGTGTATATTTATGCATTTTACATGTGTATGTTTTTGTGTGTGTACATGTGTGTATTTCTGTGTGTGTACTTGTTGTGTTACAGTTTCCTTTGTGATTGAAACGTTATCATCCTTGATCAGGAAGACTCAAAATGTCTTCAGGAAGTCCCTGAAACTGACCAGACTCACTTGGTCCCTCCCTACAAAAGCTGAGTGTCCCTCTAAGATGAAAGGAAGCTGAGCTGTAAAGGAGACCCTGAGTCCAACCGAGCTGCCTGAAACAGGTTGAGATGGACTGAGGTACCTGGAGGACACTCTTCATGCCTGCAGGCTCCCAGTTCCCATGCTGGGGTGGGCTTTGTTGATGCTGCTGTCTGTGAGTCATTTCTGCTCTTGTAGGTGACCCTTCACCCACACTCCTTTATGGGACACCAGTACAATGTGTGGTTCTCCAAGTTGGACTATGGTAGTATCTGTACTTTGGTCTGTCATGGGATGCCTATCAGGCTGAGTGGACCATGTGTGTTGTGTCTTCTCAGGAAAAGTTTTGTCAGATAACATAGTCGGTGCCCAACAGAACCAAAGATGAGTTGGGGAGGAGTTGGGGAGGAGTGAGCGCACCTTATGGATGACAAGGCATGTTACTGAGACTGAGAAGCCTGATGGGGGAGCATCCATGGAGGAAATTCTGACACAGTTGTCCTTCTCTATATTGTGCATGTTAGTGTGCCTTTGTGCCATAGCAGCAGTTGCATAGTTCTTCCTATGGGTATTGAGACATGTAACTAACAGTGAGCCCTGAGTGTTAAGAATATCTGTGGAAGGAATACCAGGAAGGCAGTCTTCATCTGTATGGTATGGGGTGGCATGCCTGCTTTATGAATGGGGTCCATGGGGATGCCCTGAAAACAGTTAAAGGTTTAGAATAAATTTTGTAGTCTTTGAGATTAGTGCATAAGTAGCAAGCCTGCTGGCAGTCAGTGGTAGAGCTTGCCTGGCCATTGTGTGTGGAGTTAGAAATGTCTCTAAGGCCGAGAGGGAGGCCAAGCAGGAATTTGATTGTGTAAAGAAGGAACTTGTTCAAGTACAGGAGCAATTGCAACAGTAAAGGAAGATGTGGCTATCATCCTCTGTGCTAACCTCTAATTTGGCAACTAAATTATTTAAATAAGAGGATGAAAGAGGTAAAAGCAATAAGCAATACCTCTCAAGTCCAACCTTCAGTAGAAAAGAGAGGAAATCTGTAACCAAAATGGGTCAGTGCAAGAAACTAGTGTGATTAGGAAACACTCAGCCCTTCAACTACTGAAATTAGCGAAGATTTAACAAGCAATGGAAGAGCATGCCTCAGCCTGGCTTGTGGGGCTGTGAGGAATGGAGGTGGATAGGATCAGTCTGACTGCTGTGGAGACAGAAAACTGAGTAATGTAACTAACCATCCTTCCTTAAGGCAAAGGCTGCAAAACTTGAGACAGTATGAGGGAAGTCAGTCACTGATGGATTGGCTTATCAAAGCCATTAGGAACACTTAGTTATCACCATCAGAAGTTCCCATAAATATCAGGAACTGGAGGACCATGCAGGAGGGGCAGAGGCTAGTGAAGGAATTAGGAATAAGAGACTCTGTGTTTGAACCCCAGTTCACTGGACCAGATAAAACTGTGCTCACAGAGCAGTTGAGAAGATTGATCCAGCAGGGCCTTGAGATTGGTGTGGAACTTTAGCGGCTTTGCTGAGCCCTTTGGTGGGGTAAGATCTTGATCAAGTAGGAAAAGCTTTAACAGATATCAGTGACTTAGACCAGCATGTAAAGAGTGTCTGTAAAGTAAAAAAAACAAGCTACAGGAGATAAGCAAAAGGTAAAACAGAGGAAGAGGTGTGTCTGGGTTACTTGATGATAAATGTGGCAGGATTTATGTCAAGCTGGAGTTTCTAAGGAAAGAATAGAGAGAAAGCCAAATTGTGTGCTCAGGAGCTGGAAGGCTCTAAAGCAGTGGTTCTCAACCTTCCTAATGCTGTGACCCTTTAGTACAGTTCCTCATGTTGTGCTGACCCCTAACCATAAAGTTATTTCATTGCTACTTTCATAACTGTAGTTTTCTGCTGTTATGAATCATAATGTAAATATTTGATATGCATGATATCTAATATGCAACCCCCATGAGGTTGAAACCAACAGGTTGAGAAGCACTGCTTTAAAGCCTGAGGTGCAGTTCACAGAACACATCCATGATAGAATGTAGCTAGAGTTTCCTCTCCAGGTCCCGCCAAGCCCCGGCAGTCTGCCAGCCCACTTATAAAATAAACACACAGACGTTTATATTATTTACAAACTGTATGGCCACAGCAGGCTTCTTGTTATCTAGTTCTTATATCTTAAATTAACCCATATCTATTAGTCTATAAGTTGCCACGTGGCTTGTAGCTTACCAGTATCTTAACTTCTCATGGCAGTGGCTGGCAGCGTCTCTCCTCACTCCAGCTTCCTGTTCCCCGAATTCTCCTCTCTCCTTGTCCCACCTATACTGCCTGCCTGGCTACTGGCCAATCTGTGTTTTATTTATTAACCAATCAGAGCAACACATTTAACATACAGAACATCCCACAGCAATAGAACATTACAGATGAAGAAAATCAAGTCTGTTCTGTAGGTGGGTAATTATACCTTCAGATTAAGGAGGGTACAATTCCTTCCAGTGAAAGGTTATGCTAGGGATGGAGATGGTTTGCCCAGCCAGGAACTCCCCCAACATCCAGGTGTGGTAGATGGAGAGGCAACAGCAGCTGCAGGATCAGTGCCAACTCAGAGTCTCTCTGTCCTAGGGAGCCAGCAGGTGCAGCAGAGGAGAACGAGACCACATTCACCTTTGGCCCTGAGTAGGGCTGAACAGATTAAGCCAGGCCCACAGAGTTTATCAGGTATGGAGAAATGTGGAGGTTCTGTGGAAGAGCTCCAGGATATGAAAACACAATGGCTCAGAGAGAATGACTGAGATTTACAGGAAGCTAATTAAGTTAGTGCCTCCTATCCATGCTTCGTACCCAACTTTGATCTGTAGAGGAAGTAATTAGTATGAATGGATGGAATCCTACCATGCGGTATTAACTCAGGATTTTGTTTGACTTTAGTATCTTCTTAGTTGTAAACCCCAGGGTTCACCTGATACTTGCTTAGAACAGTTGACAACAAACTTTCAGAGTGCTTTACCAAGGGTATCTTTGTAACCCCACTATTTGGGATGGGATGGTGGTTCTGGATGTTGCCTTGTTCCACCCATCCTCTGGAAAGGGTTTTGTTGTATCGCTGACATAATGTGAATGAATTCCTCCCTTTTTTGTTTATTATTGATAACTAATCAGGGATCGGAAAAGAGGGCAACATTATCACTGGACTACTTCCTGTTGTTTGGGAGCACCGAAGGCCTTGGGGTAAGCTTGATCTTCACCATGAGGGTGCAGTCAGGTGTCGTGGGCCTCTGATTCTGTAGCCAGGAACTGATATTCCTGTAATAACAACCGATGAAAGGTCTGGTTAGAATTATTTTTAATTTGCTGTTGAAGAAATCTACACAAGAAATTGATAAGTCGGAGAGCAATTAGTAGGATTAGGAAAAGGAGGAGAAAGGGAGTTAAGAAAGGCAGTATCCTGTTCTATATTAGGCCATCAATGATTCATTGGCCAGAGGCATCGAGCTGTTCATTACATGTTTGGAGATCTGTCTGGAGTTGTTGAATCTTGTCCTTTACTATACCCAACCGGCTGATACTGAAGCAACATTCCTCCCTGAGGAAGAGGCAAAGGTCACTCTTCTCCACTGTTAGTGGATCAAATTCTCAGTGATTTTGTAGCACTACAGCAGTCAGTGAGTCTATTTGGTCCTGGAGGGTGAGGATGGTCTGAGACACCTGTTGGAGGTCTCAGATGAAGAGAAAAACCAACAAAGGTTCTTCACTGGGTACCACCTCTAATTTAAGAAAGAGGAACACCAGGGCACAAGTCCTAGCCTGTCCGGTGGGTAGGCAGTGGATTAGTGCCACAAAGGATGGAGGCATTGTGAATATTTGGCCATAAAGGCTGGGTGGTAATGCTGAGGATTAAGGTATTATTACAGTCTAAAGCATCCAGTGTACCCATAAATGTGTCCCTGAAGAGTCAAAACAGTCTGTGATACCAAAAGAGTGGGAGAGATAAGGGGTGGTAATAATATTTGGTTCAGAGCAGTTAATAAGTGGTGAGGTGAGAGAGTCTAACAGACCAATGGGTGAGGCCATGATTGGTGCTCATAGGTTTGGCCTGGGAGGAACACAAAACCAGCAATCTCCAAAGCAGCCAGGCAGAGTGTCATTCAGTAGCTGATATGTGGAGGTTAAGATCTGAAACAAGCCAGGCGGTGGTGGTACACACCTTTAATCCCAGCACTCGGGAGGCAGAGCCAGGCTGATTTCTGTGAGTTCGAGGCCAGCCTGGACTACAGAGGGAGTTCCAGGAAAGGCGGAAAACTACACAGAGAAACTCTGTCTCGAAAAACCAAAAAAAAAAAAAAAAAAAAAGATCTGAAACAAGAGAGGGAGTGAGCATGAGGACAGAGAGGTGGGCTCAGTGTCATCCAGGAGGGGAGATATTAGGGAGGAGACTTTGATGAATGTTAGATCACATCTTTTATTTTTTCTATACCTACATGTTGGGAGAGTGGGGTGTACACTCTTTGTATTTTGATGACCCGCACCTGCTGAACAGGTCATAATACAGTTTGCCAGTGACAACTCTCTTCCCATCTGGTGGCCCATGGGTCTTAAAAATGTAGGGGCAGGAGGATCCCTCCTGTATGTAAAGAAGAGAGGGGGATTAGGATGGCCCAGAGTTTTCCAAAGGTATTTGCAGGACCAATATAGGCAACCTCTGTAAGTTTCTGGCCACTGTTTACAGTAATCTTCCTTTTGGTCATAGAGAAAACAGGTATAGGGGTAAGCCCAGGTGAAGGAAAGATGGATAAAGGAGTTAGTTATAGGGAACTGGATTGGCTTTGACAGCCTGCTACAGAGCAATTTCTTAACCCTATTAGGATAGGTTGTTGATTAGAGGGGGAAGGCTCTTGGATGTTAAACATTTATGTGTAAGATCTACCCTGGACATGTGTAGATAGGAAGAAATAGAGGAGGAGAGAGCACATTTACATATAAATTTTTTTCAGATCATTTGTTTGTGTCGTGTCAGAAGGTGTTACCATATGAGAGAATTTTAAAATTGAGCATGCCAGTTTTGATCATTGGGCTGTAATGAGGTCAAGCTGCTTGTAGTAACAAAGCAAAGCTTTCATAAAATCTGAGTCTGTGAAGGGAGAGAGAATGGGTCACAAAATGAACTTTGCCAAAAGCAGTTTTATAAGCTCCAAGTGGGCAGTGAGAGACAAGAGAGAAGCCCAGGAGGGCATAGAGAAGCTGTGAGACTTCCAGGAGGAATCTGGGGACAGGAGGGACAAAGTCCTAGAGGCCCAGAAGAGCTTACAGAGGCTACATGACTTAGCAGGCATCTCCTAGGGGGAGGAGGCCAGGAAACAGGGAGGGTTCCAATAGAGGGAGAAGAGTAAGTGTCTTAGTAACTGGAGAGTTGCCCATGTGGTTCGGCCTTATAGGGCATAGCAGGGAGATACCTATGTGTTTTACTACCTGGAGGGTATAGCAAGCTCCAGTAGCCAGAGAGGACACTTACTGAGTAGGCAAGGAGAGATGGGTGGTTAGAGCAGGTGGAGGGAAGAAGTGGCTGAAGAGGCAGACTCTAGATTTTGGAATCAAATGTGGTGGGTGGCAGAAGCCAACAGAAACAAATGGTCCATACACACCTTAGGAAGTCAGATCAGCAGCTTGATTGGATTAGAAACTTGGTGCAGAGTTCCCTTTGCTAGTTGAAAGGCATGGGTAAGAGCAATTAGTTCGGCCCGTGATTAGTGGTTTGGGTTGGGAGAGCTCATTGAAGCTTAACAGAAGTCTTGGTAATGGGTGCAAGGATGGGCGCATGTAAGGGGCCAAGGGCCACCTCGTAGAGGGGGCAAGCAAGAAGAGAGAAGAGGGAATCCAAGAGCATAAGAAGCCAGCCATCCCTAGGAAGGATAGAATTTTATCCTTGCTTGTGGGGACTGTGAGTGATTGGACTAGGTGTTTTCCATCTAGGGTAATTGCCTGAGGGGTAGACAGCTGGACCTTAGAGATAGAGACACTATATTTCCTGCTAGACAGAAAGTTTAGTAGAGTAGAGGTGTCACCCTGGCTAATTTTTAGGGCTAGACTACAGAGGAGAAGATCATCTACATATTGTAGATGAGATTACATTCAGGAAGAGACAAAGAGAGTGGATCAGAGGCCATAGCCTGGCCAAATAGATGTGGACTGTCCCGGAAGCCCTGGGGTAGGACAGACAGTCCAGGTGAGTTAGGTATAAAGGTGGGTGCCTGGAGCAGTCCAAGTAAAGGCAAACATATTTTGGGACTGGGGGTCAAGAAGAATGAAAAAGAAGGCATCCTTGAGTTCTAGGACAGAGGAATGAGAGGTCCCTGAGGGGATGATAGAAAGGAGAGTATAGGGGTTGGGTACTATGAGGTGAAGAGGAACCACTACAGAGTCAATAGTTGGAGATCCTGAACCAAGCAGTAGGTTCTGTTAGGTTTTTAAACTGTGAGCATGAGGATATTAAAGGGGGAAGAGGTGGGGGCACAAAAGACCTTTTCTTAAGAGGTCAGAAATAAGAGGCTTAAGTCCCCTGAGACTTTGGAGAGGGAGTGGATATTGATCCTAGGTGATGTAATTGGTAGGGTTTTGTGATTGGGTGACAAGAGGGGAATGATGTTTGGCTATAGAGGGGTTTAGGGTTTTTCATACTCGGGGATCCAACTGGGAGGCCAGCAAAGGGAAAGGTGTGTTAGATTGTGTGGTTTGGGGGAGATGAGGAGGAGAATGGTTCATGAGCCTGGGGTCAAGTGGATTGGGGGAGTGAAGGAAATAGAGGTTCCCACTTTGGCTAGGAGGTCCCTTCCCAGCAAAGGGATGGGACAGGTTGGTACCATTAAGAAGGAATAAGTAAAACAGGTTACCCCTAAAGATACAGATAAGTAGTAGGGTTTGGTAAGGTTCAAAAGGCTGTCTCCCTACCCCGACAACAGAGGAATCAGAAGGAGAGGTGGGTCCCCCAAACTCTGTCAGGATTGAGTTAAGTGGCCCCAGTGTCCAGAAGGAAGAAGATAGGTCACCTGGATACCATGATGACTACCTGTGGCTTCATGTTGGAGATGACAGTGGTCGGGCGCAGGGAGCCCCAGGTCCCCCTCAGTTGTCCATAACCAGACCTAGGTCAGCTGAAGAGTGAACTGGGTCTAATGTCCCTACTCCATGAGGGACATAGAAGCAGTAACAGCCCAATGTCCCTTTTGATGGCACCTTGGGCGTGGTTGAAGTGTTTTTTGAGTGCTTGGGCAGGCCTGGGTCCAGTGACCAACCTCACACCATTTGGAGCAGGGACCCAGAGGCTTTGGGAAAAGATAGAGCTTGGGCATTCGCTATGGTCAGCTGAAAGGCCTCAGCCAAGATCAGGTATTTTTGTTTGGGATTTTTTTCATCTCTCCCATGGTACACTTTAAAGGCCAGTACTAAGACTTCTACATCTCTTGTCTAGGCATTTAAGTTTGGCCCTAATGTCAGCAAGCTCTGGAAGAAGAAATAGCCATAAGGAATTGTTTCCCAACTGAGGTCTTGGGATCCAGATTGGTATGTATTGTAAGAGGGCCTTTGTAAGGCAGCCTAGGAATTGAGATGGGTTTTCATGTTTGTCCTGGATGACTTCTTGGATTTTTTCTTAATTTACTGCTTTAAGAGAAGCCTTATGGAGACCAGCAAGGAGGCAAGTTATACACTGAACCCCAGCTAGAATGCTCCCCCCATCCCTTTGCCAGGTATTGTAGTTCCATTCAGGTGCCAATCGGGGACTGCCTCATCTTGGTGGGCAGTGTTAGTTCGGTGAATCTCATCTGCATTTGTCCTAGCCTGGTTCCAGACTTGTCTGTGCTCCTTGGGGAGAAGGTTGTTGATGAGACTTATGTAAATTTCACGGAAGGTGAGGTTGCAAGATTGGGTGATATGTTGGAACTCTTTAATGAAGGTGGAGGGATTAATGGTATGAAATCCCTACCTCTTTTCTAGTTGTGAAAGATCACTTAATGAAAAAGGGACATGCATCCTGACCAAGCCATCCACCCTGGCAACTTCCCACAAAGGGAGCACCATGGCCAGGTTAAACCAGGTAGGGGGAGGTAGAGAGAGCCCTATGTTGGGAGCCAGTGGCAGGAGAACTAAGGGCTGCTGGTGGGCTGAAAGAGGGCACCAGGGAGAGTTGATTCAGGTGGCCTGTTGCTAGGGAAGGAGAAAGGGAAAATAAAGGAGTTAGAGGAAGAGAATGAGCTGAGGATTGAGGTCAATAAGGGAGAGGCTTGTTAGATGAATCAGAAGAGGTGGAGGAATCATCTGATTTTGGGTTCATGGCTAGGAGGAGCTGAGTGGGGGAACAGGATGAAAAGAGAGAGGGCTTGGAGTGGAGATAAGGGAAAGCTGGAATGTAGGGAATTGGGAATCTCTTTTCCATTTCCCTGATCATTTGCAGTAGATGTAAAGGTCCTGAATAATATCGGGATCTAAGCTGTCATTATGCAGTCATTTTGATTGATTAACTAAAGGATATTGAGGCCAGATTTGATTGCAAAGTGATAAGTTTGGGGCCTTTCAGGATGGGTGCCAAATGGAGAGGCTGGAAGTTTTCTAAGAGGCATCCCAAAGGGGAATGAGAGGGTATGCATGTTACCATTTTCATGGTAAGAAAGGGTGGGGAAGAAAAAATAGTCACAACAGCCTCTAGTGGAGGATGGTCCCTGTACTCAGGGAGGACTAACAGAGACCAAGCCATTTAGTGGGTCAAAACTGTGTTCAATAGCGGTCAGAGCTAACAGCCCGAAGAGACTTGGGACCTTGTACCAGAGATTTGATGAGGCCCAAAGGCTTGCCAGAAGAAAATGGAAAACCAAGCTCAGGAATGAGTTCTCATCCACAGGAAAGGGATGGGAATGGGGGTCACCTAGTATCATAAAAGCCTAAGGTTATAGAGAAGCTGTAGCATTACAGGCAGCTCCAAGGGGGAGACAGAAAAGGGAAGGGGGAAGAAATGGTCACAATAGCCCAATTGGGCCTATGGAAGCTGCAGGATTGCAGCTCTGAAGATGGGGTGGAAGGGGTCAATGAAGAGGGCCAGTCATAGCCAGAAAGACCGTGGCTGGGGATACTTCCATCTCCAATAGTACCTGAGAGGTGCTGTACACTCAATGGTCACTTCCTCGGCCTCAGGGAAGTGTTTATGCCAACTGAAGGGGAGATTTACCAAATTATCTCTGGTGGCTGGGATGCTGAGCAATTGGTGAGTTGGAAGATGCGTTTGTTGAGGTTGGACCAGAGATGAGGGATGGGATCCCAGTGTGGCTCAGACCTCAAGGGGGAACACAGGCACCAGGAAAGTCTGAGTGTCTATACCAATGAAAGGGTTTTTCCAGCACAAGGGCATCTTAGCAATTAGGTGTCAAGAATTACCACAGTCACATCATGCAACAAGCCTCACCCAGGGAATTTATTGGGGAGATATGCAGAATGGGGGCTGCCTCTGAATGGGAAGAGACAGTAGAGGGCTGGGCCAAGGAGCAGGCTTTTTTTTTTTTAATTTATTTTATTTTATTTTACAATATAATTCAACTTTACATATCAGCTTTTATAGGGTCTTTAGAGCATGCATAGTGAGCTAGTAGGGCATGCACAGTGAGGTAGTGGGAGGTTGCTGGAAGTATTACTTGGTGGTTAACTCTGAAACCTTGTTTGGCTGTTAATGCCTTGGAGCTTGGGGAAGGCTAGGGGAAGGGTGAATTATAGTTTGCTTTTTTTTTTTTTTTTTTTTGGTTTTTCGAGACAGGGTTTCTCTGTGTAGCTTTGCGCCTTTCCTGGAGCTCACTTGGTAGCCCAGGCTGGCGTCGAACTCACAGAGATCCGCCTGGCTCTGCCTCCCGAGTGCTGGGATTAAAGGTGTGCGCCACCAACGCCCGGCCGGGAAGGGTGATTTTTACACTGGCCTGTTACCCTACAGTCAACCTGAGTGTTTTTGCAGATTTGGAGAGCCAATAAAGAGACATACAAATATGTCTAAAAGAATGACAATGGGAGATCACTCTGCACAAGGTGCAAAGGCCAGGCACAGTTGTAAAAATTCTTGCAGTATTATGGTTTGGGTAACATTTATATGATACCTGACATTATTGACAAAACCCACAACAGTCCTGCTTGTAAATGTAAAGCTACAAGCATTTGGGAGATCCTTAGGATACTGGCAGATTTTCATACCATATCTTGCATCCTCTGTATAACTTGATAAAGAGTATTATATGGGATCGGGACAGAAAATCTCAAAAGGCTTTTGAGCTGGCTAAGATCCTTGTAGGGCAGGCTAAATAGCTGTGTATCCCATTCAACCAGAGTCCGTTCCTGTTAGCAGTCACCAGGAGTTCAGATGGCTATAGCTGGGGGCTGTGGCTTAAGCAACCTGAGCAAATGGTTCCAGTAGGATTTGGGTCTCAGTCATGGAAAGGAGCAGAATCTATGTACACAGCATTAGCACACCAAGTGTGAGAGGTATATAAAGCATTGCAACAGGTGACTGTATAGATTGAAGGCCTCCTGACCAAACTGTTTGCTGATATGGCACAGAGTCAAACTCTACAAAGGTGGCACGCACACTTACAGCAGTGAGATGTGGTGTGCACATGCTCCAAACACAAATATTATGCAGGCTGTCCTATGACCAGTGTCCTTTACTACAACTGAGCATTCTCCCTAACACCCATGATTGAGCCAATAGCTAAATGGGTTTAAATCCAAAAGTACCTTGTAGTGGTTTAAATAAGAATGCCCCCCCCCCCCATAGGCTCATATATTTGAATGCTTAGTCCCCAGGGAGTAGAACTCTGATAGGATTAGGATTAGGAAGTGTGGCATTGTTGGAGTAAGTGTGTCACTGGGGGTGAGCTCTGAGGTCTCAAGGCCCCATGCCAGGCCCACCCTCTCTCTTTCTCTGCCTGCAGATCAGGATGTAGCTCTCAAGTACTCCTCCAGCACCATGCCTGCCATGCCTGTCCCATGTTCCCTGCCTTGATGATAATAGACGAGGCCTCTGAAACTGTAAGCAAGCTCCCAATTAAATATTTTCTCTTACAAGAGTTGCCATGGTCATGGTGTCTCTTCACAGCAATATAACAGTGACTAAGACAAAAAATTGCTACCGGGAAGTGTCTATTGCTGTGATAGGCTTGACCATGCTGCTTGTTGGAGGAATTTAAAAGATTTTGGGTCTTTGGACTAGAAAAGTAGTTGGATGCTTTAAGTGGGGCTTAAATGGGCCATCCTAGTAGGAGCATGGAAGACAGTGCTACAGTGCTGAGGGTGATTTGAACGGTAGGGATCCAGCTCAAGAAGTTTTAGAGGGAATATTAGTAAGTGGTCTAGAGACCATTCTTGTAATATCTGGGCAAGAATGTGGCTGCTTGTTGCCTTTGTCTTAAAAATCTGCCTGAGGCTAAATTGAAGAGTTTTTGGCTTAATGGCATTAGCAGAACAGATTTCAAGACAGCCTAGTATTGATTGTTTTGTGTAGTTGTGCTTTCTCTCTCTCTCTCCTCTCTCTCTCTCTCTCTCTCTCTCTCTCTCTCTCTCTCTCTCTCTCTCTCTCTCTCTCTCTCTCTCTCTCTCTCTCTCTCTCTCTCTCTTTCTTTCTTTTCCCTGAGATAACAGCCCTGGCTGTTCCCAAACTCTCTTTGTAGACCAGGCTGTCCTCGAACTCACAGAGATCTGCCTGCCTCTGCCTCCTAAGTGCTGGGATTAAAGGTGTGCACCACCACCACCTGGCTAGTGGCCACTCTTATGGAGATCTAAAATGAAAAGGAGCAAGCTGAGCAAGAGAAAAATCCAAAATGTACAGTTTGAGGAGAAAAGGAGCACCAGAAAGTGTAATATAGAAAGGTTCAGTGTTCAAGGAGGCAAAAAGATTAAAGAAAAGCCTGATTCTGAATTGAATAAAGTGAATGTTGGCCTCAGGGCAAGATCCCACCCAGCTGAGCTTCCTTCCACCTTGTGAAAAGGAATTAAAAAAAAGCTTAAGCAGTAAAGGAAACCAGCATCAACAGAAATCTGGTGCAAAGGTAACTGAATTAGGGTGCCAAGTTCCATCCCCATCAAGCACCAGAACTTGGCAACTTTGACCCAAGGATACAAGAAAGGGATTGCGGAATCTTCCTATGTGGCTAAGAAAAACCACTGAGGCCAGGCACATGTCAGGGATGTTCCTGCTTGGGGGCCCAAAGAGGCCATTTCATGAAGTTGTGAAGAAGCTGGCATTTCATTGGAGACCACAAGATGTTGGAGATGCCAGAGTTGTGGAGTACAGATTACAAAGAGAGCTGCAGATTAGGTATGGAACCAGCCCAAGAGAGGGAAGTAAGTGTGTTGCAGACCACAAAGCTTAAAGGAGTTGGAGATCTAAAGAGCACTTTGACATCAGATGTGGAGATGCAGAGTTTTTAGTTTGCCCAGTTGGTTTTCAGTCTTGCTTTGTTCCAGTATTTCCTCACTGTGTTCCCTTTTCTCCCTTTTAGAATGGTAATGTACATTCTGTGCCATTGTGTGTTGGTAGTATATGATCTGCTTTTTTATTTTTCTGGGGTGAAGAGATTGCCATGAGTCTTAGAAGAGATTTTGAACTTTGTACTTTCAAACAGTGATGAGGCTGTGATAGACTCTGGAAAAGGTTCTAATACATAGATGACATAATGCTGACCTCTGAGTGTTTTGCAGATTTGGAGAGCCATTGGAGAGACAACCAGGTGCAATGGTGTTTCCACCTACCTTACAACCCTGTGGAGGATGGCTTAACTGAAAGAAAGAAAAATCCAAAATGTATCCTACATGGTTGGAAAAGGACACTCCAAGAGGCCATACGGTTACTGAATGAAAACTCTAGTGCCAGGGGTGCACTACCTCCTTGTGAGGTCCCACAAACTCATAAAGGCTTTTTCTACTGCTTGGTTGTGTGCCAGAACTAGACTGTAAGACTCTACTGCTGGAGACACATGTGCACACTTTGACTTCAGGACACAGAGAAATTAAGCTGGGGCTTCATTGGAAACTCCCACCACACCAGCTGGCTTTCATAGTGTTGGAAGAGGCCACACAGGCTGCTGGTAGAGAACTGTCACCAACATTCCTGATTGACTATGGACACTGTGTGCTAAAGTACTGACATGCTGGCAGGTTGTACCTACTTGTGCAGTAGTGACTTGGCTGTTGTGGGTAACATAAACAGCCTTCCAGTTGGATTTAAGACTTGCTCCACAAGAGGGAGTTCAAGCTTGGCAGTATTAAGGCAGGAAAAGAACCTGTGGCTGGGTGGGTCAGAGGTCACAATGGGGAAGCTACTTCTGTGGTTTTTCTAGATGGATGTGGATGTGCCTTTCACACTGACTTCTAAACAATGTGTTTATAATCATAGATCACTGCTGTTATCAACTTCAGCTCATAACCACTGGGGAAGTTCCTAAGAGCATGTGACTGTTACTGTGTGTGGCATGATGATCTATTCCTTAGTCACAGAAATATGATGTATGAAATATGTCATAAGAAATATGATAATATAAATGTGGTCACCCACTCCAAGGCTCAGTGATCACTATGGAAGGTGGGGCAGAAGATTGCAAGAGCTGGAGGAAGGGCTGGAGTGTTGATAACAGAGGCCTCAGAGAAGGAAGGTAAATGACTCAAAAGGTCTTCAGGAAGTCCCTGAAATGACCAGATTCACTAGGTCCCTCTCTGCCAGAGCAGACAATGAAAGCTGCGAGTCCTCAGATAAAAGGGAACCAAGGAGCAGAGAAGACTCGGAGGAGACAAGCCACAAAGACTGGGACCAGACAGGAAGAAACCAGCCGAGCTGCCTGGAAGAGGTTTAGACCACTGAAGCACCTGGGAGGACACTCATGGGCATGTTGAGATACCTGCAGACTGCAGTGTGCTCCATGTTCCTGGCTTTGTGAGCTGTCACCCAGGCTGGGGTGGGCTTTGGTTATGACCACTGTCTTTGAGTCAGTTCTGCTCCTTTAAGTAATCCATTACCCACATTCTTGTATGTAACCCCAATAAAACATGGTTCACCAAGTTGGACTTTGGTAGTTTCCAGACTTTGGTCTGTTGTGGGATTCCTATCTGGGGTGAGTAGATGTACAACAGTACTTACATATATTTTTGTTGTACATGCATATATTTATGTGTGTACATGTCGTCTATGTATTTGTAGTTGCGCATGTGTTGGTGTTCATATGTATATTTCCATGTGTGTACATATGTATATTTCTGAGTGTGTATGTGTACATATTTCATGTTCAAATTTATGAGTGTGCATTTGTTTGTATTTATGTGTATGTTCCTGGGTATATTATGTTTGTGTACATAGTTTTTATATGTGTATGTTTAGGTATGTATGTGTTAATGTGTGTGTATATGAGTATATGTGTGTATAGATGTGAAAATTCCTGTTTTTACAGGTGTATATTTATGTGTGTAGAACTGTGTTTATTCATGTTGTAAATATATATATTTATGTGTATATTCATGTTGTACATGTGTATGTCAATATTTGTATTTGTACTTTATGTTTATGTATCATTGTATATATGCATATTTATCTGTGTACATGTGTATATTTATGTTTATGTGTGTACGTGTATATAATTTATGTTTGTGTGTACATGCACATTTTTACTTTTGTGTTTATATGTCAATGTTTATGTGTGTGTTCATGTTATATACTTATGTGTATGTGCATGTGTATATTTATGTGAGTATATACATGTTCTTTTATGTTTGTGTTTTATGTATTTATGTGTGTGTACATGTGTATGTTTATGTGTGTACATGTGTATGTCTATTCGTTATGGAGTATCACCCTGGGTTGACACACCTCAGGTAGCACCATGAGTTACCACTATGGCTGCCACATTTGGGAACTTTCTCAGAACTATGGACTTTGATGGATTAGGTCTTTTTTTTTTTTTTTTTGCAGGTGTTGCTGCCTATGGGCTGGATTCCAAGGTCTGAACGCTATTTCCATCATGGCACCAGTTGTGCTAGTGTCTGGGGGCTTGTGATGTTTCCCAGTGGTTCTATTGGCATGAGTCAAATCATGGATTCATCTGGGGCCAGGGATTTTATTGTCTTCATATCACTAGTTTTTTATCAGAATTTATTCTCTGCTTTACATAGTTAAGTAGGCAGTTGAGTAAGCTGAGAGCCAAGAGAAAAATAATTGATTAACGGCCCAGTCTGTAACAGCTGCAGTAGTTACCCAGGGGGACCAGGAAACAAAGGTTGGCACCAATCGTTATATTCTTGATGTCTCTTTTCACTTTCCTGAAGGTATTTCTGACCATGGATAAACTTTCTGTAATTCCCGCCAAATGATTGGCATAGAAGCAACAAGTTTCCCCCAGTGCCATACAGACCTTGTCTCATGAAGAGAATGTCCAGTCCTCTTCCATTCTGAAGAACAACCTCGGCTAAGGAATCTAACTGGGCTTCCAGATGGAAAGCAGAATTTTCTAGATGTCTCAGGTCTATGTCTACTTGAGTACTGTGTTCCTTAAGTTTTTATCCTCCATAACTGGGGCTGAAGTTTCAACTGCGGTGGAGGCATTCATGCCTGCAACCGGGGAATGAAGGTGGGGATGGCTAACTGCTCATGGGGAAGCGCAGAATCTAGAGTTAGGTGGGCCCTGCCCTCTCCTCCATTGTAGATGAATACCTGTGGTATAGCATTCACAAGAACAAAAAGGAATGGGTTCTCCTCCCATGCAAACAATTCAGAAGAGGCACACTTGGATAAGCCATTAATTAGTAAAAGCCAGCAAGGCAGTGTCTGGGGCCTAGAGTTAACTAAATTAATTAAACTCCATCACCATTCATGGAGTTAACCTGTTATAGACAGCTACAGGAATCTGCTTGGGGGAAAGATCTAGGGCAGTGGTTCCCAACCCAACCTGTGGGTCGCGACCCCTTTTGGGGTTGAATGACTCACAGGGGTTGCATATCAGATATGTGCATTACCTTTCATAACATACAAAGTACAGTTATGAAGTAGCAACAAAATAATTTTATAATGGGGGCGGTCACCACAGCATGAGGAACTGTACTAAAGGATTGCAGCATTAGGAAATTTGAGCACCACTGCTCTAGGGGGTGTCTTGGTGACATTAAGCAGGCATCCTTCCTTTGGAGGTCCCCCAGGGTGAGCTTAGGTTGGTCTGACTCATAAAAGTTAGGGTTAGGAATTGTTTAATTAGTTTCAATCCAAACATAATAAAGGGGTTTTGGGTCCAGGCATAGTTATCAGTTCTGACCTCTGTCCACTTGAAAATAGCTAAGGAACTGATATACTCTTTCTAGTACCCCCAACACTGAGTGATTGGCTTCCACTGCCTCTTAGAGCTTTGCCTTTGAGGTTACCAAAGGAATTCTTGGAGAAGTTGGAGTTTGGGGACTTGCTGCCTAAGGGGGCTCCGTACCAAGAAAGGTCAGTTTGGGCCAGTGGGCCAGATGACTCTAGGTGCAGGTTTCTTTTGTACAGTAAATTTGCTGCCTGGACCTGGTTCATTTAGGTATAACCTGACTCCCCAGGTTCTCCTGGCTTCCCAGTAATGATCTGAGGCTTCCTGCCATGCCCTAACTCCTATGGATATGGGATTGCGTTGTCTGTGACCACAGGTAGGTAATGATGGTTTCTTTTCTTGGACTATCAAGGGATCAGTGTGCCCTCAGAAGGACTCAGTTTTATAACCCCACTGAGCACAATGTATTTGTCTGGTTTCTGGCAACTCAGGCATCAGCTATGTAGGCATAGTACTGGATAGATCAGAGCCCCTTCTCTTCACAATGGACTCACAGCCCCAGTGGCATGCTTCTCCACAGGAGTGAGTGAACCATCCCCCAGTAGCTCCTGAATGCAAAATTTTACAGAAATTGACTTGGAAGGTGGGTTGTGTCTCAGTGGATAGATTGGCTGTGCTCTCTAGTTTCAGTCTTTTTAAATTCCCACTCCCAAAGTCCTGGCTTATGGGGGTTTTAGACCTTTCCCATGGGGAGACAAAAAAGCACAACCATGGTTATAAAGTCCATTTCAGCCTCATCTTTAGGGGTCAGAGGACTTGGTCACTACCCATCTGTCATTATCTTCTGTAGCTTCCTTCAGCTGGGAGTAGTGAGTCCATGGAATGACACTGGTGAGCTTCACTGCTGTAGGGGTGGTGAGGACCACAGGGTATAGGCCTTTTTATGTTGGCTCCAGGTTCTGGGTTCGGATCCTCTTTCCCAATACAAGGTTGCCAGGCTGGAACTCATGGACATGCTCAGACATAGAGAAGGGCACAGCCTCTCAAACTGTCTGATGAACAGTCCTCTGGGTCTGTTGCAGGGCCTGTAAGGACTTGAGGAAGGAATGGTTAGTAATTCCTGCCTTATGAACTTCTCACTATGGGGTGCATCTGTTCCTTAGGAAGGAAAAAGGTAAAAAATTGGCTCCATTTTCTTCAATCTCAGGGACATATTTTATTCACCTGTCTCGAGCCTTGTGGCCTCTGGCATAATGTAATTTCCAATCAACATTTGCCAGATTTAGAGAAACTATGGTCCTCAAAGCCAGACCATTGTCAGACTCCAGGAATTTTTATCTGGAATATCTGGGTCTGAGTAACGAATTAGTTTTAGTTGTTCCCAAATGTGTGGCCTGGTGGAGTTTGGCCATCATCTGTCTTCTGATAATGGCAGGGAATACGGATCTCTCATCTGGCAAAAGCCACCACCCATAGCCTCCTCTTTGGCATTTTCCCTTTTGCCTGCTTGGTTTCTTGTGTATAAGTGGGCTCTTGAGAAATTCAGGTTCAGGCAGGGTAACCAAGATGTGGATAAGCCTCACTAGTTCTAGGGCTGCCTTCCAGGTGGCCAAGTCAGCTGACCCATTCCTTTGTGCCTCTGATGATTCCCCTTTTGATGCTTTTTTGCACTGGAAAATGGCTCCTCTCTTGGCAGCCATATGGCCTCTAGTAGGGCCAGAGGTTGTTTTTTTGTTTGTTTGTTTTTTCTGTTTTTGATTTTCTCTGGCTAAGGTAAGGAGCTCCCTCTCTCTATATAGAGGGCACGATAGCTGTGGCAAATGCATACTGACTGTCCATGTATATACAGTGATGGCTTTGCCCTTCCCCAAAAAGTGCCTGGGTTAATGCCGGAAGTTTGACCCTTTGTGCTGAAGTCCCTTGGCTGAGGGACTGGGCCCATACCAGCCAGTCCAAGGTGACAACTTGGACCTTAGCATACCTGAATTCATCTTGAACAAAACTCCTCCCATACAGTATTTCTTCTGGTTTGATGGATTGAACTGCATTAGCCACTTTCAGGAAGTATGGATTGTGACATTGGGGTCCAGAGCAGAGGCTGGAGGCTCCCAACTTGCCAGTCCCAGAGTGGAGGCAGGGGCAGCAACAGCCTGGGCTGGAGTCCTGCCTGAAGTGGCAGCTGAAGATGCTTGGGTCTATCTTTCACTATGGCCACAAGCACTTCTGCATTGCCAGCAAGCATAGGGAGCAAACCAGTAGGTAGCACCCCTCCATGGCCTCTGCATCGGCTCCTGCCTTCAGGATCCTGCCCTGTTTGAGTTCCTGACTTCCTTCAGTGGTGAACAACAATATGGAAGTGTAAGCCAAATGAAACCTTTCCTCACCAACTTGCTTTTTGGTCATGGTGTTTCATGACAAAATAGTAACCCTAAGACAATGGCTATATTTATGTGTGTACATTAGTGTGTGTCCACATTTATATAATTATGTGTATTTATGTGTGTTCATTTTGTATATTCATATGTGTGCATGTGTATTGTATATTCAATGTGTGTGTATTTGTGCATCTACGTCAGTATATGTACATGTGAATATTAGTGTTTGGGTATATATTGATATATATGTATATATATGTATGTTTACATGTACATATTTACATGTATATATTTATATGTGTGTATATTTGTATGTATTCACATGTTAATATTTATGTGTATATATGTGTACATTTGTGTATGCATGTATATGTTTATGTGTGTATATGTATATATGTGTGTGAACATGTGTATTTTTATGTGCATGTACATTTGTATGTTTATGTGTGTATTTTTGTTCATGTATACACATGTGTATATTTTCACTAGCCATATATGCCACTTTGTGGCTCTTAAGTTAACATCTTTAAGGTTTACTGAGAAATTCCCCCCCCTTTTTTTTCTTTCTTCTTTTTTTCATAAATGAGATTGGAGAGAGGCTCTGGGAGCCCCTTGGCTGGGAGGACAATGACAGCAGGTGAACTCTGGACCCATTGCAGCTGCACAGGAGGTTGATGCTGTAGAAATGCAGTTCTCACCGAAGAAGGCAGATAGTGTATGCCAGAGTCTGTGAATGACTGTGGCCACAAGACATGGCTCAGGTCACTTCAAATGCCACGTTCCAGTGTGAATACAGTTTCCTGATGTTTTAGAGTAATAGAACGAGGGAAGCTGAGACTTTGTATAAATGCATTAGTAGGTACAAAGGATAGGTGGAGAATAGCAAAATGGAGGAAATTCTGCTACAGCAAATTCTTACAGGCTATCTGGCAACATTCTTAGCGCTTTAACTGGTGGAAACTAAAGATTGTATATGGTAGTTTTCACACGAACATGTGTGTGTGTGTGTGTGTGTGTGTGTGTGTGTGTGTGTTATCCTGTACTTTCTTCAATTACTCATCCACCTATGTGATCCAAAGGCAGTCTCATACCTTCCAGCACTCCACATGATTTGAGGCAGAATCCTAAAAGGCCCGAACTTTTGAGCTCAGTTTATTGTTGATTGGACAAACAGAGAAGAATGCTTTCCTCCTGTGGCACAAACTATGCCCCACAGTGGAGAGCCTGCCAGAGGTGCAAGGCAAATGATCTCCCTACCAACCAAGCCACGGCTGCTGCTCTTTCTTGGCCACAGTTCTCCTTTTATTGTTGTTTTTCATCTGTGCACACATGTGCATGTGTGAGTGTGCATGTGCATATGTGCACGTGTGCGTGTGCAGATGTTTGAGGAGGCCAGAGGCTTCACTTTCCCCTAGAGCTTGAGTTACAGGCTGTTGTGAGCCACCTGACATGGGGGCTTGGAACCAAATCAGGGTTCTCTGCCAGAGAAATGAGTGCTCTTAACTTCTGAGCCCTCTCTCTGGCCACCACAGGTGTCCCGTTTTGTTTGTCTCTGTGATCAAGACACCTGACATAGTAAGAGAGCAAGCATTTACTCGAGCTCCTAATTTTGGAAGTTCTAGTCCATTGTGGTGTACAGGGCACAGAGCAGTTCCCGCCAAGGTAGAAAGGATTGGAGAAGGGATGGGAAACATCCAGAGAAGACAGACCCTTAAGGACACCCCAGCGATCTACTTCCTCACCTTCTAGGTTTCTTTTCCCCCAAGCAACATGAAATCCATCTTAAATTATAGACCAAATTTCCATCTTTACAAGTTTTTTTTTTTAAATTTCATCCACACAGGTAGGTTTGAATGAATATACAAATATTATTAAACTAAAAAACCAGCAATTAAGAAATAACCTAATATTTTTTGTGCCATCTGCCATACATACCCACACTTTGAAAAAAATTTAATTTTATAGTCTGCCACACTCCAATAAGATACGATAGCCTAGTGCACTTTGAGACTTTTGGAGGCAAATGAATGTTGAGCAGTGGGGATTAGCTCCAACTCCTGATGCTTGTGTCTCCACCTCCAAATACTTATTATCAAACTTTTATTTATTACCATATGTGTATATATGTGTATGCGAATATGTGCCACAATTTTCAGGTCTTAGCTTCTACCGTGGATCCCAGGGACTGAAATCAGGTCATCAGACTTTTTCAGCAAGTCCTTTTGCCTGCTGAACCATCGTACTGCTACTCCACAAGTGTGTGCATGTGTGTAATTTTCATAGGAATGTGGACTGTATTTTGGGCCTCTTCTCCCCTTTAACACTATTATGCTGTCTTTTCTTCCCTCTCCTATCATTCTCCTTTTATACACGTGGACAGTTTTACTTTTTTTATATCATATAGATATACACGCTTTTATGTATCTGTACAAAATCTAGAAACCATGTATGACATAAAACATGTGATATTGGTGTCAGAGAAATGATTCAGTGGTTAAGAGCACTTGCTGCTCTTACAGAGAACATGGGTTTGGTTCCCAGAGCCTACATGGTGGCAACTCCAGTCTCAAAGGATCCCATTGGCTTCCTTAGGCACCAGACATACATGTGGTGCACAGACCTACAGGTAAAACACCTATACACATTAAAAACAAACAAACAAACAAACAAACAAACAAACAAAAAAACCAAACAGGAACAGAAACAAGAACATGTGATATATTTCTGAGACTGACTTATTTCCACTAATATTATTATCTCCAGTTGTACCATATTCTTGCACATATATAAAGTCAATCTTCTTTATGGTTGAAAAAATTTCATTATGTATATAACCCACCTTTTCTTTTTCCTTTCCTCGGCTGTGGAATACTTAGGCTGTTTCCATAACTTAGCTGTTGTAAATAGTGCGGCAATAACTACTCATGCATATCTCTCAATATGTTGTAGCCAGGAGTAGTATAGCTGTCACATTAAGGCAGGAACTAGCTGTTTGTAGGTATTAAGGAAAAAGGGCCTGGGATGGAAACTGAACACTGCTCATGGATGTTACAGTGAGAACCACGCCTGTAGTTAAATGGAAGATCAAGGGTTAAAACAGCAGGACCTGCAGTGCTGAGGAAGACACACATGAGGGCTTATAGCCAGGCATGAGGTGACCAAGCTAGGCAGAAGAGAGCAGGAGTAAGTCTCTGGGCCAGTCCCACCAGCCCGGCTGGACACCTGAAGCCTTTCAGGGACATACATAAGGTGTTACTGTCCTTTCACATATCCTTCTTTTTAATAAAGCTGATTTTAACTGGTTAAATGATAGGATAGCTTCTAATAAGCCTGCACTTGCTTCAGGAGAGCACCCAAACACTGTAGATAAGGAGCTTAATATGAGGTAACCCCCAAATATTATTAGCCTATACCTGCATTTTGAATTGTTTTCCTTCTTTCTCCTCTAATAGTTTTAGAATTTATGGTCTTATATTAAGGCCTTCAATTATTGTGAGTTGCTTTTTATGCAGATGGAGAATTAAGGATCTAGTTTCATTCTACATGTGGGTTTCAAGTCTTCCCAATAACATTTGTTAAAAACACTGTCTTTTTTCCAATGTTGTTTTCATCTTTGTCAAAAATCGGGAGTTGGTCTCTGTCTGGGTTTGTATGTGGGTCTTGTATTCTATTTCATATCATTCAATTCCATTGATCTTCATGTCTAGACAGTGGGTTAATCTGAGCATTTCTCATGAACAATTTCATGTATGTTTTCCCCATTCAAAGTCACCATTCTAACTTCAATGTTGGTAGGGACTTGTGTAACTTTGATATAATTAATTATTTTCATCTTTGACCACTTTAAGAAGATAATTCAGTAACTTTTTCTTTCTGTAAATGCTCTCATTTTTTTCATTTCCACACATACCCCTGTTCCAAGTTATAGGTGGCAGACATGGAACCAAGAGCTGTTACACACACCAGGGCACAGGATGGGGTCCCACTAGCTGCTAGTGTCAGGGGGAAAAATCCCCATGTCCAGTATAATTAGTCTAAGAAGCATGAACTTCAGACAGACTCACCAGACCTGGAAAAATGCTTTCCTCTGAAAGCCGATTCTCTGCCCTCTCGTGGCCATGATCCACATTACACACACTGTCCACAGAGGCGGGCACAGAGGGCTGTCCTGAGACAGTGTCAGTAACAAAGCAAGGAGTAGGGTGCTGTCATTCATGGAGAAAGGCTGGGGTGTATATGGTTGCAGCTCTGCTTGGGTCTGTGAAATAATGGCAGCAGATCCTAGCAGGAAACCAAAATGGTGCATGGAATAGGCAAGGGTGCCAAGGGAAAGGCATGGTGAGCAAAGAGATTTCTAGAGCAAATGATTTCTGTGATTTAGAATCTAGAATTAGGAAGCTGGAGAGATGGGTCAGTGATTTAAGAGCACTTGTTGCTTGTATGGAGGACCTGAATTCGTTTAGGAACCACATGCTAGCTTACAGCCATCTGTAATGCCAGTTCCAGGGAACCCAACACGAAAAAATAAAATAAATAATTTTAAAATTATAAGTTAGAATTAGACAGACAGGCAGACAGACACACAAAGCAAGCAATCAAATAAATAAGCAGTAGTAACAACAACAACAACAACAACAACAA
>CABHPR010114398.1:1749-30214 GCA_902168415.1 Peromyscus melanophrys | reverse complement strand
CTATGTCTTATACCTTAATAAAAATGTTAAAAATAAACTGATCAAACTCTGAAGTTAGGCTTTATGCCACCATGCTACATTCTCAGCAATCACACTTGGAAACAAGTGGTTAAAAGTCCAATAATTATATTTTATTTACTCTTGTAATTGATAGTAGAATTACAGAAAAGCAGACATTGTGGCAAATTTTCCTCATAATGCTCTGGTAGCTTACAGGGGAAATTACTTGATTAGAGTTTCTTCAGTGAGCTAAAGTTTGTTCTGTTGCATGACAATTAAAAGACCAGTTTCACATAAAACCTTAATAATTTTGAGGTCCCTGATAACATTCTCTAATAATGTCAAGTTGTATGTACTATATAATATTGTATCCAGCAGCAAATGTAATGTTAAAATTCTAAGTACTGTTTGGATGAACTTTATCTCAAAAGCAAAGGTAAAGAGATGAGGTAGTTCAGCCTTTGTAAATGAAGTAAGGTCAGAAATATGGTCAGAGAGGCCTACTGATCACCTCATCCCCTTACCTGGAAACATCTAAATTCAATTTCCCAGTTTCCCTTGCAGTTGGGAACTTGCAGCTGACCTCTGGCCAGATGTCACTCACTTGAGGCATGGCCTGTATAAGTCTCTTTGTGATTCTTCTGGATGACTAAAATGGAGATTCATAGTAAGCTTGATGGTTCTGTACTACAAATTGCAGGGACCCTGGACCTCTAAATCCTTCCCCAGAGTGTATCTGCCCAAAGGAGGTATTATACCAAGAACACCTTCATGTAACTATCATTGTGACGATAGTAGCAGGTGAGACTTTAATAACTGAAATGTCTAATACTCACTCCAGAAGCTAGCCTCATCTTAACCAATGCAGTTGTTAAGCTTTGTGATTATTTCAGTTCGTACTTCAGTAAATGATATCTAATCCTTCCCTATGCTGGAAACAAAGCTAAAGAATATGTATGAAAAATAATGATGAAGATGTTGGTTGTTCTTATGAAAAATAAGTGTTGCGGCAGTCAGTGAGGGTTTGCTTTTGAATCATGCTTCTGTCCCAACTGAAATCTTCATTAATTTTATAAACTTTTATGTTACTATCCTTACAATTATTTCCATATAATAATGTCAAAGGCAAATTTAATGGTCTTAATCGACTCCGCTTTAGATTTTTGCTTTCACTGTCATGATGGAAGTGACGAAGAGAAGACATATACAAATAACAAATGAACGGCAGCATTCTTTTAAACGAATACTAGGAAAAGGAAAATAATGAGTTTTTAGATTTGCAGGTAAGTGGATGAAAATGGACAATATTATACTGAATGAGATAACTGAGACCTAGAAAGACAAATACCCACATGTTCTCATTTATTTGTGGCACTATCTCTGAGTCTTTAGATTTCAGTATGCATCTGAAGTAACCACAGAAGCCAGGAAAGCAGAAAGGGACATGGAGCATGGAGTTATGAAGAGGGAAATGGGAAAACCGGGGTGTGTTTGGTGGGGGTGCTTAACTAGGGAAAAGAGAGGGGTTTATACCAAGGGAGAAGAAGGAATGAGAACTAAATAATCCCGCAAATGTTAGAAAAAAGCCACAGTGAAGCATAATTTTATAAGCTTACTTAGAAATATGTATAATGTAGAGATATGTGTAAACATACGTATTTGGCAATAATAAAGAAGGAAAGTTCTTGAGTTTAGAGGGAGGAGAGTCATGGAAGGAGCGGAAGTTGGAAGAGGAAGGGGTAAAATGATGTAAATAAAGTACTCATTGTAAAATTCTCAGAAGCTTACAGGTAATTTTAAAACTTCTGGCTTTAAGTTAAAATTAGATATACATTAGAATAACAAATACATAAAATAATGTTATTTATGATGTATGCATGAAAAACCTCATCATATAAAAACAACTAGGCAGCACAGACCTAATAATTATAAACTTTGCCTGTTTATTTGAGCTTGTTAGTCTACATTCAGTAACAGATGAAAAACCATCATTGAGAGATCACTGGTGATGTTAAGGTGGACATAATTTCATTGGGTAGTTGCTAAGGGATGTTTTGTTGAAGTCTCTGCATTCACAGAGTTGATCTCACTCATGTATGAGTAAGCAACGTCCAGTATTTCTGGTTCATCTAGGGAATAGTACATGTCACAGATATGTAGTGAGATGTTATCCAAGTTAGACACAAGTACCTAGATTGTGCAGCAAGATATGTTTAATCCATGTTTAGGTGCCATAAGATAGTCCTGTCTGAGTATTCACAACCTTGAAATCTGTCCCAAGGTACCACCCACCATGTATCTGTGTACATTGATGCTAAATGTATCTCCTTGCACTTAATGATGATGTAATTAAGTGGGTCTTGTTCATTAGAAATGAAATGAGAATCCAAAAATTTAGGGAGCGTCAAACCTCTCCAGCTGATCATCATTGCTGTGACCATAATCTGATAACCCTAGTTCTACTAACTGAAAATGAATGATTTAAAAAAATGTAGACTATTGGGCCCCAAACTATTCTCCAGATTAAAATCCTTTGAGGATTATCTAAAAATTTTAAAGCGCAGGCCATAAGCCAGAATGCTTACAGCAGTCTCTGGGGCTGGACAGCTTTTAGAATGCTTTGAATCTCTCAGGTGAGTTAATTTGTAAATAAATTCAGGGCCCATTCACAGATACTTAAGAATTTTGATGATGTAAATGGGTTCCTAAACCAACTTCTCTTAGGGATTCTGTCTGAATTGTGTATATTACAGAATGTTATAGAAGGTAAATGTTGATCTGGTTCAAAGGTGATGGGAGTGATAAGTATATAAAAAGACAGAACATAGGAATTACAGGTAATTACAATCTTAAAAAATAAAGATAATTCTTGATTTACTTCTTTTCAGATATTTTCAGTCATCTAATTACAAATAAGAGTCTTTGCATAGGCATCCTCGTGTGTGTGTGTGTGTGTGTGTGTGTGTGTGTGTGTGTGTGTGTGTGCGTGTTTAAAATGATCATACTTTCTGTTCCATATCCCACTTACTTAACAGCATATAATGAGAAAATACGCTTTTAAATGCCTTTTAAGTAATCTTATTCTTTGTATCTTTTCAAATGCTCTTCTGGACCATGACATCACCTCCCTGTTAATAATTACCCCTCTTTTGTCCATCCTTAAGGCTTTTGCTTTACATGATAAAATGGCGAGACTTACCATCTTAAAAGAAGCCTATGTATGTTTGTTTGCATAAGTGAAAACTGAACATTTCCCCAAGATTAAATTTGAAATTTAGCAAAGACGTTTGTTCTCAGTTACATCATGACACCTGGAGAAGTACTGAAAATTTCTCCTCCACGGCTGCTTTCTCAGACCTGAGGTCAATAGGTCAGGGATGGGGCCTGAGAATCTGCTAATACATCCTTTTTTATCCTTGTCTCTCTCTGTCTCACCCCTTACATCCCAAGTGGAACTCACTGGCTACTTCTTTAGTAAATTTCTATCTTTGATAAAAAGACTTCCAAATACATCTTTAAAACATAATCTCCCCAAACGTGCCTCAAAATTTAACTTCTAAAATGCTGGACATGAGCAGACAAAGATGGCTTTGTGGGTAGAAGCATTTGCTGTGTTAGCCTGATAACCTGAGTCAGGGTTCCTGGAACCCATGTCACAGCCAGGTGCAGTGGTACGCAGCTGTTTCTCCAAAACTCCTCAGACAATGGAAAGCAGAAAGAGAAGAAACCCAAGCTGATGGACCAGCTGGACTGGAGGGAGCAGCTGTGATCAACAAGAGACCTGGCCTCTGGACAAAGGCGGAAGACAGGGACAGAAACCCAAGGTATCTTCTGACCTCCATATATACACACACATGTACACATGGATACATGTCACATACACCATATACACATGATACACACAGACACACAAAGACACATACACATCACACACAAAAATAAATTAATTATAAGACAAAATAAAAATGAAGAACACTGGACTGTTGATATGTATCTTAAGAAATGACAAGCTTAAGTATCCTCCCGTGTACACGGACAAGCCAGGAAACTCAGTTCCTTTCTATTTTGAAAAGACCACAAAATTCTTGCCTTCCAAATCCCAAAGGAACATATTTTCCATAATTCTGAGATCTCAAGGAGAACATTTATGTAACAGATGCAGCAAAAATACCTGTGCAGTGCTATGTGTAGCAAGCAGCCTGGGAGAAGCTGGTTCCTGCTAGTTTATAAATGCAGGGTGTGTCGTTTTTTAAACCTTTGTATCTTTTTTTCCTTTCTTCTTTTCAAGTGATAATACCTTCAGTAGAGATAATCGGTTCTCTTTCATGTCTCCTCCTTGGGCAATGCATTTCAGAGATTAATATAATATGGATAACGTGCCTGCCTGTCCTGCCTGATACAAAATGCTGAGGATGTGATTTCAAACTTGGAGAATCGAGAGACCTTTCTATTTAGGAGTTCTGGGATGCTCAGTTGTTAGAGACGGAGGGTATGTGTCTGTCCTTGGGAGGGAGCCCCCACTTTCAGCTGGCTGGTCAGTGGTAAAGGCTAGAATCGCACCTACTTGTGTTTCTACCCCGAGTCTGCCCTCGGTCAGCGGTTATGGCGGCTGTGTCTCACTGCCATCCTGCGTTACAATAAATCATTAGCAAGTTTCACCTGTCATACGATCAACAGATACTGCTGCTCTTTGGGCTAGAGATATTTTTCCTGTCCTAATTTACCTTTCAAAACTGAATTTCTTTAAAAACAGATATGGGAGGTAACGTGTTTTAATAAACAGCTCAGATTGCACTAATGGATTTAATTGCTGTTCATTGTAACACACACAAAAAAACTAGTGTTTATTTAGAAAATATCTTCCCCAAGAGAACAGTTAGGGATTTATTTCATGTCACAGATTAAATTATTGCTTGCTTACTTCCCTCAGTTGAAATGCATCGTTAATATCTCCAAGCAAGTTTAGATTAGTAGTTACAGCTTCTTCTTTACTTAATTTTCAAAATCACCTTAAGTTATTAGAGCACTGATGTTTTTCACCACAGCCATAAATCAAGTTAAATGTTGGAGTTGGGGAGCTCTAGCATTATGTTAAAATCTAAAGCCTGGTAAACTACAGTTATGTAGCAGCCTTACAGGCTGTCCCTTTACAGCAAACACCTCAAAAGTCATACAGCGTTTTTAATAAAGCAGCCCCAGTTCCAGGTTAAAAAGCAGCACAACAAATGATAAAAAGAGCATAAAGACCCGGAAGCCGGACTTCTGCTGCTTCATTACTACTATAAAGCCGTAATTTGGGGCTTTATAGTAGAAATCTAAGACCAGAATTTCATCAATCTATCTTACAAAGTTCATTGTAAAGATACATTCATGTGAAGAATTATTTTAATGTGTGTGTCCATTCAGAATGAAGGAAAGTAATGTTGGAATACTTCCCTCTGAATTAAAAGGAAACATCAGGATTAGGAGTCATACATCTGTCTCCTTAGGGGTGTCTACTTGGGGAGGAGTCTATATGTTCCTGTAATTGGAATAGTCATTGAGAAGATACTTCACATCATTGAAATGACAAATTAATAATAAATAATGATTACTTCATAAAATTGCTTCTTAATGGAGGCTCTAAGTTTTTTTATTATTCATTTCACTTATAAGTAGTAAAGTAAGACAAAATGCAAGTAAACAGAATAACAGAATTCCTATCAAACTGTAATGGGTAGCTATGCTAGGCTTGCATTTCTTAGGGAGCATGATAGGACATCTACACAAATTCTGGCTCCTGAGTCCAAGGTGAATTGACCCTTGGCTCAACTGCTTAATTGCTATGTTACAACAGGCAACTTAGTTAACCTCCCTCAGCCTCAATTTCCTCAGTGTCTGAACAGAAATAATAATGAGGTTAATAAGACTTACTTCTTATTATCTCTAGGAATTATCTGGAAGTAATGTATGTATGTAATAAAAATAATTCCATTGGGAGTCAGTAAGGTGACCTGTTTTTTGCACTGTCCCTGGCTATTGGTAGAGGAAAAATCTTACCTGTTTGGTGTGTGCTGAACCAAACTTCTATTAGTATGTTTACAAAGAAGGAAAGTTATCTGCCTGATTTCTATTGTAGATCCATCATTTATAACATTCAAGATCAGTAGGATATGCTCATAACTAAAATATGAGTGTGTGTGTGTTCCATACAGAGGCATGTGGGAGATGCATTTCTAAGATGTGTTGATCAATAGATGATATAAGGTATCACACTGATTATCATCAGCAAGAAAATTCAGGAAAGTCCCCCATACAGGTTTGCTGTGTTTATCAAATGAATATATAAGACCCCGAGAGAGTTTTGAATTCTAGATGAGTTATAATTTGGTTACTGTAAATGTATCCCAATTACTGCAAGATATAGTCATATATTACAACATAGCTAATTGTTTGAAATATACCTATGAATTGAATCTGGCAACCCTATCATGAATGCAGAGAATAATTTTGGTAACAGAAGTAACACCATACAACACAGTTTTACCCCCTCAGGCTCCCACTTTTTGAAGGACAGTCACAGAGTTTTTGCCTAAGTTTCTGGAAAGTGCCTGATTATTTTTCTAGTTTTTTTTTTTTCCACACTGAAATGTTTTTATTAATTCATTTTATTTTTAGGACAAGGGTGGGGGAGATTTTGTGTGTGTGTGTGTGTGTGTGTGTGTGTGTGTGTGTGTGTGTGTGTGTGTTTGTGTACATAAGTGTGTATGGCCAGAGGTATCAGATTTCCCCAAAGCTGAAAATAGAGGTACTTGTGAGTCACCAAGTGGATTCTGGGAAGTTGCTCCCAGTTTTGTACAAGAGCAGCAAAGGCTCTTAACTACTGAGCCATACCTCAGCCTCACAAAAGGATATTTTGTATTTCAAACAGCTAATAGGAATCTATCTCCCCCCACTTCCCCTCTACACATTTTATCCCTCCAATTTTAACTACTCTTCTGTCATCCTACCCAGGACAAGTTTTGCAGCCTGTGAGAGATGAATATTGATTTCTTTTGGAGCATTTAACTCATACAGCAATTATAAGTTACTTAATGGAATTATTTGATCTATAGCAATCCCCCTGCTATATAGGCTTCGTGACTCTTTGATTGATAATCTGAGCCAGAGCATTCGGCACATGAAGTTACACTTTAAAATATAAAACTGGGGCTGAAGAGAAGGCTCAGTGGTTGAGAGTGTTCCTGGCTCTTTCAGAGGACCGGAGTCTGGTTTCCAGTACCCACACCAGGTAACTAGCAACCTCTGTAACTCTAGTTTCAGGGCATTGGAAGCCCTTTTGTGGCCTCCCCAAAACACCTGCCTACCCCCACACATACACTCAAACACACATACCAAAATATGTAAAACAGTCTTTAAATTATGAAACTGTAATCCATGGCAAATGAAAGATGCTCAGATTTGGGACTAAAAGTGTGAATACCACTGTCAGACATTTCCGTAGTCTAACTGAGGCCCTCTGCATACTTTTGATTTTGTGCCTCAGGAGTCCTAGAAGAGAATGCAAAAGCAAGGGCATAAGATTCTGAGTTGAGAAGCTTAGCATTTCCTACTTGCCAGTGAAGGGTGGTTGCTTCTAAGTAGAAGTGACCACCAATATCTTAGTCTGGTGAAACATAAGCCTCCAGTTTCCGAAGACTGAAGAAATATTTCCCTGTGTCCTCCTAAACTGAGGGTAACATAACTTCACACAAGCATCGTTCCAAAGATTCATGAAATAGAAAGTGCTTTATCCTCTTCCTGAATCTAGTAAATGTTTAATGTAGCAAGAACAATAACATAACGATTATACTGAGTAGCAAATCCAGTAGCAGCTGAAATTTAAAGGGAATCCTGGCACTTCTCCAGAAAGGGCCTGTACAAGAGTTGATGCTTCAGAGGGGTTGAGAAAAGAGCTATGTGGGGGGCAGGGGCAGATGAGTTTATGATGTCATGACATTGACCTATAAATTCACACCTTATATCTCTCAGCTTTCAAAGAATTTGAAACTTCCTCCTCAAAAAACTTGGTCAATTTCCATCACACAGGAGCCAATTAAAAATGAAAAAATATTGACCCCCACACTCAAACCACTGGATCAAAGGTTATCTTTAGGTTCTAGCTATTCACAAATTTGAAGACACTGCTGAATAAAGCTAATGATAGACAGTTCAACAGCATCAACATTACAGGATATGTTGTAAGAAATATAAATACATGTCCCTGCCCAAATCAATGGAGTCAGAAACTCCTGGCCTAACAATCCCCCTGTTGCAATATTGATATACTCTGAAACTGAACCACCGCCAGCATGTAGAAATCACTTTATTACTTCCTTGGTGAAAATATGAGCCCTGTGGAAGCCTGGTGACTTTAAAATGAAGCCAAAATTGAGAACAAATCACAGCAGACATTATTTTATGCCTATACACACACAGAGAGACAGAAAGACACACACACACAAACTCATACACACACAGATACACAGAGAGACAGATACGCACAGACATACACAGAGACTCACATACAGACACACACATACATACACACATAGACTCACACACAGAGACAGCCATGTACACAGACACACACAGAGACTCACATACAGACACATACACACACATACACACATAGACTCACACACAGACACACACACACACACACACACACACACACACACACATTATTTGACTTATGGAATTTTCAGAAGGCAACAGTCAAAGGTAAACATCCAGTATGGATCAAGCTGATGTAGTGTATCTTTTACAGAGGCGTGATACCATACTGCTTTCTCAAAGGAGACACTAAACATTTAGATTTTTCTACATACTTAGTATTCACATTGCATGATTAATTTCTTTTATGTTTGAGTGAGAAATGCTGTCATCCTTGTATTTGAGAGTCTTGTTTTGACCTGTGGTGTAATTGATTCTTTTAAAAAGCTATGCATTTTATAAATGAGTCCTGCTGAGTTTAAAGAAAATGCACATGGGTCCACAATCACCAGAGGTAATTTCCACCTTACAGATAGTTTTACTCATGTTTTAAAGGCAAACAAACAGACAAACAACAACAACAACAACAAAAGACTTTTTATTCTTTTTAAGATAAATAAACTTCTGATGGCAGACATATCTGGTTAACCAGCTCTGTGCTATATCAGCACATAAAAATAAAATTACAACTCCACGCAGATATCTTTGATAAGAGTACCAGGCAGGAGGGCTAGAAGAAGAGAAGGGATCATCTACAGCCTGCATTCTTATCTTATATATTTCCTACTTTCTGACTTCTCAGAAAATAAGAAAGAGTAGCTAGTCGCCATCATTTCCCAATAATAGAGGCAGCAAGACCAGGCTGATGAATGCTTCAACAGACTGCACAAGAGGCAGGCTTTGCAAGGCTCTCCTGAAGGAACAGCCTGACTCCCATCCCTTTCTGTCCCTGGGCTCTTGGCATGTGTGATAGATAGCAGGAGTATAAAGTGCTGTTTCGAGCTCCGCTTGTCAGAGAGCGATGTCAAGTCACCAGTATGAATCCTGCTGAGAGGAATTGGCTGGTTGCACAGACCTTACTTTGGGGTTCACATTTCATTTCGGATTGCTGCTTGTATTTGTTGAAGGCTATTGCCACCACAATGGTTGACATCGCTTTGAGTCCATGTAGTTCAGATGAAAGAAACCTGGTACTACACAGTATTTAGTGAGAAAGTCTATTTTGAAAACTTAAAGTAAGAGACTCCCAACCACAAACTAGGCATGCTTAAAAGCTATAGTGAAGCAGAAACCATAAGGAAATCGCAGAAAATATGAATTCAATTCAAATCCATTAAGTTTTATTGGACCTTCACTACATAAAAATAGTACACCGAGTTTTATTCAGTTTTCTGTTCTCAATGTCAGATGCAAAGTTAGAAGGGAATTTGGTCTAGCAACCGAACCAGCAATTATGGGAATAAAGCAGGAGCAAGAACATCAAATTCTGGCCTCAGCAGAATAACAGCATTGAGCAAGATGCACTTACTTGAATTGGCATTAGCATGAACCGAGTAAGATTCAGAGGTCTGAGCAAGAAGAAGATGTGCAAAGGGACTATGTTCCATGTCAAATGGCCAGCTTCAGAGGTTAAGATCTTTATACCCTTCAGGAAGCGTGTCTGTCTTAATGTACACAGCTAGACAGTCTGCTCTAGACTCTTCACCTCAGCTTCAGGAAGCTGTCGGCTGGAGGTTTCTTATGTATGGCCCAGGTTTTGCCCTCTCTATACATCCTGAATCTCAGTCTCCAAAATAACAAGTGAAAATTGGTTCACTCTGTACAGCAGAAGGCATGAAAACTGACTGGATTAATATGCTTACTGAGGGCTACACAATGTGAGATGTCACACCCCTTTTAGGATCAATGAAACAATAGAACTATAAGTGATTATGCTTATGCACTTAAGGTCAGCATATTATTATTACAGCACATTAAACATATTGTTAAAGTTAGCATATCACTACTTAATAAAGTCACCAGGAAACATTTTGTGAACTAGTGTTGATGAGACATTGATAGGACACTGGCATTTGCAAGATTTGAGGGAATATTAGTATTTTTCCAATTTGTAACATTAGGGGCAAAGTGTTTTCAGGAGACAAAAAGAACTTTTGCTATTTTGCCAGTTTCTTTTATAAGCTTTTTCTTTCCTCTAAGGAGAGAAATGTCATCCTTGCTTTGATTGGGGTGAAGTGGAATGCCTCACTTGTGAAAAGGCCTAGCAGGTCTGATCTTGGTCATTTTCTAGCCTGTAACTATCACTGTTTGCTGGGCAGGCAAGATGCCTTCATGCCTTCCTTTGTCTTGATGTTCTCAGTGGTTCAGTGGGCTCGACAGACAGGCTGATTGTCTTGCTAGTTATGGTATTCACAAAAATCTGTATGCAACCCTTAAGAGGAAGCACCAGACACAGGGTAGACTACTTCTAGATGCCAGACACAGTGCCGCCATCTTCCAGCTGCCCTTCCGAGAAGTGGAATGTCTTCCCTATCCTGAGTCTTTGACCTGTCATTCTCAGTGGTGCCACCGGGCTCAAGCCTGGCGGGTTGCCCTGGTGTTTCCAGGGTCCCACTTCCCCTCCGAGGGGCAAGGGTTTCTATGAACCCCGTGTGGCATCACTTTCCAAGTTTTACTTCTGGCTGCTTCAAGTGTGCATTTATAGATGTTGGGTTGCCTGATGAAAGGTAAACAGCCAATTTAGTCAAACACTGCCAATTTCTCTACCAGATAGTTGGACCAATTTGCAACCCCATGTATCCAACTGCCAATTTTCCCACAGCCCAACCAATGAAGTATGGAGTTAAGAATTTAAATTCTTGACACTATGAAAACTGGAACATTTTCTCTTAAAGTCATCTAAGTTTGTGTTTACTCTTATTAGAGCCGAGAATCCTCTCATACCCTTACAAATCATTAGTAATTCATTTTCTGGGTAGCACTTCCTTGCTTTCTTTTTGTCAAAGATTTTCCTCACTCTTCTTGTCTGTTTAATTTGCATATGTGGATTTATTTCCATGTAAATAAACTGAACAAAGGAAAAAAAGGATTAAAATGTTATCATGTTCCTAATACTTTGTTAAAATCACATTATCTTGAATGAACTTGACTTATTTTATCACACTGAATAAAACACAAAAATCAAATAAATGTATTTGTTTTGTTCACCTTCGTGTGTCTTAGCATGGGTGTAGGTTTTGTTCATGGGTCATAATTATGCATCTACTTTTGTCAACTCTTGCCCTCAAGTGCAGGTACAGACAGCAGTTTGCTCATCTTGATATAATTTAGCCATGATGCTAAGAGGCACACAAGTGACAAATGGAACACAACACTGAATGAAGTGCTGATTTTGCTCAGTATTTATAACGCATGGGTTTTAATATTGGATCTTTTCCTGCCTTTATGCTTCTGGAAAAAAAAACACACACATTGTGTTGAGGAGCATATAAGAGGTTTTAGTTCCTGAAAAATAAAGCTTAGGTTCATTAATATGCAGAAACCTTAAACATAAATGTATTGTTTTATGTTTCTTTACAAAAAAACAAAAGTAAGGGGTAATCTTTGCATATTTTTGCATTTTAATTGACTGCTATTTTAATTGAAGTAAAAAGTATATTGAGTTCTCAAGATAGAAGTAAGTTATAATGTAATTGTTAGTAGCTCTGAGAATTGAGCCACAGTTTTGATTTTTACTTTGACTTTGTACAGTCTAAAGAAAACTATGGTGGTCCAGAAGGAGATGGTGTTATGAAACAACGTCCTTTTGTTGCTAAGCAGAACTGCAGAACACTGAAAGTAAAGCTGTCCAGGGAGTAAGGAAAGGCTTCCCGATTGTAATTGTGATCTTTCACAGATCATAATTATACTTCCTTACTGGGATTACCATACTTAAAGGGATAAAATGTGCCCTTTGTGTGATTATTATTGTTTTCTTTTTGAAAGGATCTTATACTCATTGTGATGGTTGATTCAAGAAAATATGCTATATTGATACCAAAAAAATATTTGTAGAGCATCTTCAAGATGTCAGCCTTCTGCTGAACCACTCTTCCAACAAGGTCTCTGTTCATACATATGCTGAGAATTGAGAATACAGCAACACTGCAAGTGTAGTTATGCTCGCAAATAAAAACAAATGTGCATACTAGGGTACTATGGGTATGTGACCTTCCTCAGGGGATATGAACAAACATCTAGGTATCTAAGGTAGGGCACAATGACAAACTAAAGGGAAAGTTGGAGGGATTTCCGGGAAACTGAGTCACCGAGCTGTTTTCAATTAGAAAGAGGAAAGCTTACTATGCTGCTGGGCCATGCATGAATCACACCATAAGAGTGTCAGCCTCATGCCTCGGTTTCAGCATCCTTTTATCATGCGGGACAGCAGAAGCAAACAGGAAGTACAAGCACAAAAGCCTGTACGTACCAGTAAATGATGGTGGCTGGGCAGAGTTAGTTCTGTGACCCACCCCTCAGTGCCTCCCTTCTCTGGACATGCCCAGAGAGGTAGAGAGGCTGGGGAGCTCAATGGAACTGTTTCAGATCTTTGTTTTAACATGCAGCAGTTTGGGGATTTTTCAACCCAAGTTCAATTTGAAGAACCAATGAGTTTGCTGGGGTTATTTTAAGAATATGAATGAAGGGTTAGTTTTAGGTGCTTTGAAACCCAAAAGCAGCTACATCACTGAAAATCCTATCAGAGTCTGGGTGAAAAGTCAAGAAAGTTGCATACTTCATCCCCCACCCCTACTTCCCTCACCCTCCACCTTTGCCCATTTCCCCCACCCTCTACCCCCCTCCCACCCCCACCTCTCCTTGCACCTCTCTACATGATTAGCAAACAGCTAAAAGTGCTAGAGAGACTCCTCTCCTTGGCAGTCTGTACTGCTGTGTAACCCTGGGAAGAGAAGAGGCTTGGGAATCTGGTCAGTTTCTGGGATTTCCTGAGACTTGGGTTATTTGGTGTCTCAGTCTTAAGCAGTGTCCCTGCAGGGTAGAGAATTTCAGTTTGGCTTTTCCTGAGTCTTGATGAGTCTTACCCCAGGATGGCTAGGATGGAAGACTTTAATTTACAGGAAATTTCTGCATAATACCAGGTGAGTGAAACAAGAAGGGGAGAAAAGACATTCAGTTTGTGTGTTCATCATTCAATCCCTTAAAATTAATCAATTTCATGTGAGGCAATCAAGCAAAAATCACAACTTTAAAATTTTTAAATAAGTCAAAGAACAGCATCTATTCCTTTGTTTTCAATGATACTCAGTGGCTAATGGGAATGTGTAACTGGAAGTTTTCCTGTGTCCCGCAGCTGCTCAGACCCAAAAAACCACAACGAGGCTTATATTAATTACAAGCTGTTTCCTCTACGGCTCAGGCTTCTTACTAGGTAGTTCTTTTATCTTAAGTAACCCATTTCTATTAATCTATGTATTGTCACGTGGCTGTGGCATTACCAGTCTGCTGGCATGTTGCTCCTTGGGTGACAGGCTGGTAGCATCTCTCTCACCTCCACCTTTCTTCTTCCTGTCTCTTTGCTTGGATTTCCTACCTAGCTGTAACCTGTCTTGCCACAGGCCAGAGCAGCTTCTTTATTAACCAATGGTAGCAACACATATTCACAGCATACACAAAGACCACCACACAGCACTTCCCCTTTTCTGTCTAACCAAAAGGGAAGGTTTAGATTTTAATATAGTAAAATTACATGTAACAAAACAGTTATCAAGCAAGAATTACAGTTACAATATTTAGTCTAATTATATTTGGCAAAATTAAAGAAAATACTCTATCATCTATCCTATCTTTGTGAGTCTAAAGTTTCATATATAATTTACCTTTTATCATAACCAAGGAAAACCATAATTATAACTCTCTAGTCTTCAACTCCATCAAAGACCCCAGAAGTTCCTTATAAGCAACTTTCAAAATTCTAGAAATAACAGAGACATCTGGCTGCCTAGACAGTCACCCAAAGTTCCTCTGTAACATTGGGGCATCCATCTTCAGCCTACAGGCTTAGAGTCTCTGGCATATTCTTCAGTGATGTAGGAAACCTGAAGGACTGTTTTGCCTAGTGGCAAAGTTCATCAGTTGCTTTTCTCTGTGTCCTGCAGAAAGTCTGGCAGTTTCTTCTGTGAAGCAGGAAGCTGAAGGCCTACCTCACCTTGTTTGGGTGAAGTTCAGTGGTTACCTTCCTATGGGTCCTGCACGTCCAGTTTATACAACATATTGTCAAGCAGTCCAGGCAAGAGCAGTTTCTTGCCTAAATGGCTAGCCATTTCCAAACTGTAAGCAAACTCCATGCAGAGTTTCTTTGATGTCTATCATCTTCTCTGAAGTAATTGGTGCTGCCAGGAGCAGATGTATCTCATTGTCCAGTAAAGTCTAAGTTCCTAAAACATTTTAAATGACATATTCTGTAGATCTTTGAAGTGTTTGAAGATTATCTAATTGAAATATATCTTTGTATACCTAAAAACTTAACTAACATGACTATAAGTTTGATTATCATAGATAGCTAACTATTAATGATATATTACAATTTTAAATTTCTTAATGATATATTACAATTTTAAATGACTTGTATTGGTGAAATTATTAAGGCCACTCCATATAGTTAAAAGAGAGGTTTATTTAGTGGCATAACTTACAAATGAAGGGATAGGTAGGTTGCAGGGTCTAGGAAATGACCTAGACAAGATGGAACTACAACCAACCAATGCAAACAATATCAAACAAGAGACACATATTAAAATCCAGAGAATTCTGGAGCATAGGTAAATGGCATGTTACAAAGATCATTCCAAAAGGTGTCCTATCCTAAAGAACCTAAATCTAATACTTAATAAGTTCTATCTAAGATATTATATATATACTAAGTTGTAACTATAACTGCTAATCTTCAATCCCATCAAAGACCTGAGAAGGAATATAATGGTACCTGAGAAATGGTAGATGGATGCAAGCAACTTTCGGGAATCTTGCAACAGTAGACCGAGACAGCTGGCAGCCTGGACAGTCACCTAATGTTTCTCAGCATTGTTGGTGCATTCAAATTGGCTACAGGCCTAGAGCATCTGACAGACCATTTTCAGAAGCAGGAATCCTGAAAGACCATCTTACCCTGTCTTGGCAGAGTACAGTGGTCGCTTTCCTTGTGTCCCGCTTGTCCAGAAGGGACAGCATTGCATTCGTACTGTCAGCAGTTGAGGCAAGGGCAGTTCTTTGCCCAGTAGGCCATTTTGTGCCAAGAAGACAAACTTCCAAATGCAAATGTCTTAGAAGCCCAACTTTCTCTCGGAATCAAATTGGTGCTGCCAGGAGCAACTGTTCTGGACATTGGATCATCTGAAGACCTCTTAGGGGTCTTCCTTGATGGAACCATATTAACCTGGAACCATCTACAGGTTCCCATCTTCTGTGGAAACAAAAGCAGAACTTCTTTTCCAAAGCAACGTATCCTTAGACCCAAATTTTGAAGTCAAGGTGCCTTTAAGATATATATGTTGGTTTAACTTGGCAGCCTTTACAATCAAATGTCTTTCTGCAGTTAGCTCATTAACAGTCAAAAAATTCAAAGAAAATACAATAATATACACAATTCAGACTCTGTGTATTTTCCATCCTAACGTGGCTTAACTTTTATATTACTTTTACTGTCTCTTTAAAGACTTTATTTTTTAAAACTATATATTTCTTTATATAACTGCCTATGCTGCTTTCCCTCTCTCTTCCAAGCCTGTGTATATTTTTACACACATTGTAAACCGTTTAGAGTTTGTTTTTTTTTTTTCATCTGAATCTGTCCTCTTGTGTATTTGTAATCCTTTTTTGACCAGGACAGTTTTTAAACTGTTAAGCTGCATGGCTAGGACAAAAGCAGCAGCAGCCCTGGCAGATGGCTCCATCCTATTCAGCTTTTCAACAGGTAGAGGTACATTCACCCCCAGCTTTGGGAGCCATGCTCACCGCCAGCTCTGGGAAGCAGTGGGTCTATTCCTCCATCAAGCAGCATATAGCCCAGAAACCATTTTTTTCTGTCCATACTAGCAAAAGCTAAATCCTCAATGCAGTGCACTGGCTGAGTGGCTTGGGGATGCCTCTGTGTACCTTGACGGGAACCTACCATGCTGTGTTCAAGCTCGAATGATGCAGCATCTCAGTACAGTGGCCCACATGAGAGACATGAACTAGGAAGCTGCTCTTGGCTCCATTTCTGTGCATTCAGAATCTTTTTTAATGTTTTTCAGGTCTATGCGGAGCAACAGCTAAAGGTGGGTGCCAATTGTAGCCAAAAGTTTTCCCGTTCCACCTGGCCTGCAGCTATTTATAAAATAATTGCTCAGAGGCTTAATATTAATTACAAAGTGTTTGGCCTATGGCTTAGGCTCATTACTAACTAGCTCTTACAACTTAACTCAACCCATTCCTGTTAATCTGTGTTTTGCCATGTGGCTTCCTGGCATTACCTGTTCTCGCACATCTTGCTTCCCCTGGCAGCGTCTCAGAGTGTCTCCTCTGACCCTACTTTTCTTCTCTCTAACCCTCTTGGATTTCCCACCTGGCTCCATCCTGCCCTGCCATAGGCCAATGCAGCTTTATTTATTAACCAATGGGAGCAATACATATTCACAGCATATGAAAAGACATTCCACAGCAGGTATGTAATGGAATAAGGGGCCTTTTGTTAGAGAGAATAAGAACGATGGGGAAAGTCCAGAGAATAAATGTGACTCTGGAGAGGTTAACAAAACAATGCATTTATATGATGAGTTTCAGAGTTAAAGGGTCCAAGCAGGAAGAAAACTGGGCAGAAGTCTGAGCAGAAAGAAACTGGGCAGACAGACTGAAAAGCATCCACTACCAGCTTTTTCCAAAGCTCCATTTGAAACACGATCGAAAGGGCATTACTACAAGCAAGGGCACTGGGTGACAGGAAAGGCCCTATCTCACAAGCATGGGGAGGGTCTGAAACTGCGCAGCAGGGGAAGACAAAGCAGTGGCTATCAGGCGCCAGGTGCTTCCAGACTTAATCTTACTGTGGTAAGGATCATTTCAAATTCCTGTATGGTAAGTTTATTTCAGAAGTGTTCCTCAGCAAATTTGGAACAAAAGATGGATTTCAGGATATAGAAAATAAAATCAACAGTGCTTCTATTACATGGTGACTCATTGGAAATGTTACATGAGAATAAGATGAAATGCTATTCTATTTATGAAGAAGTAGTAATAACTCAAATTAAAGACAGATTATTAAGTTGTGATTTGATTTTCATTTTCAAAAGCTAAGTTGTAAACACTGCATAATTATAAGGAGAAGATATATCAAAGAAAACATGATTATGTTCAGCATTTTTTTTTACAGAATTTATACTAAAGAAAATAGGTTATATTTAAGAATATTTAGAAGTTATATCTAGTTTTATATATGTTGATATTGAAGAACTTTTTAATATTACCTAATATTAAATTCTTATAATTGTTTTGGTATAAAATACTTTTCAAAAAATGTTGAAAAATGCCTTTGGCTTTAATTAGGAAAACTAACATCTGTTGTACACGTACCTTTCTGTTAATGGGGTGAAAACAAAACTGAAATTTTAAGAGCAGTTAGGCTATTTTACTTTATGGTCCACTAAATTTAAAAGAAAGATTCTGGCCATCTGTCCTCAGATACTTGGAATTAGAAAATTATATTCTTTTTAATACTTTAGTGGTTTATGAGAATTCTACCAGTTATTCAGAAATAATCACATATTCCTATTATACTCATTTCTTAAGCATCCTTATTGGTTTTCATTTAGATTTATATTTTAAACAATGACAGAGGCTTCATCTACTCCGAACCTATTCATTAGGAATTCTATAGGATATTTTATAGATATTTAAAAACAAACATCATGCATGATTTAGATTCTAAAACAAGTAATGCTATTAATATATCTTACTATGGTTTGGGTAATTTGATAAGATTAATTTTATTCCTCAATGTCCTCAGACTGCTCTACTTTACTACAATGAAGTCTCTTGAGGCTGCTAACATTTTAAAATGCTAAGCTGTATTTAGTCTATATTCTGAAGGTTCAAGAACCAACACCTTTATTGAGTCAGTTCTGATGAAGTACCTCTTATATGCAGTCACATCATGACAGACAGATGTTCATGTCCTAGAAAGCATGTATGTGCGCATACTTGTGCATGTGTGTGGTGTGTTTTGTGTGTGTGTGTGTGTGTGTGTGTGTGTGTGTGTGTGTGTGTGTGTATGAACTTATTACACGGTCAAAAAAGAATTCAGAGAGAAACTGGAGATCCAGTCTCTAAGTACAATCTCCCAGCGACATGCCAGACTCTATCACATCATCACATCCTAGTAACCCCAACTTCAGGACTAAACCTTCAGCCATAGTAGACCATTGAGAGATATGATTGAAAAATTAGACCACCTTCATGCTGTACCATTCAGCAATCTCGTGTTGACATAGGTAATCTAACTCAATGCAGTTCAGTCACTCAATAATTTTATAAATATACTGTGTTATTCTATAAATTACTCTGTGTCGGTGATCACATACGCAAATTCTATCCAAACAACTATTTATAGGAAAAGAAATAATCAAGGCACCTATTTAGTTTGGGTTTTTAAGATTTTTTTAAATTTCTGTGTGTGTGTGTGTGTGTGTGTGTGTGTGTGTGTGTTATATGTCTACTGCTTGTGTGTCAGTGTCCACAAAGGTGAGAAGGGAGTGTCAGATCCCCTAGAGCTGGCAATACAAGTGGCTGTGAGTTGGACAACATGGATGCTGAGATTTAAGTAAGGATCTTCTAGAAGAGCAGAGTTCTTGTAACCACTGAGCCATCTCTCCAGCCCTCACCAACCCATTTTGTTGTGTGAGATTTAAGTTTGTGGATGAACCAGTAAAATAGGCACCTATTGCTATAGTCTGGATTTAGACTATTTCCTAAAGGTGCATAAGTTAGAGCCTTAGTACCAGCTTGGTGCTATTGGAAGGCAGTGTGAATTAGAACGAATTAGAGTCCAGGTGGGAGGCTTTCCAGTTAACAGAGGTCTGCCACCCATTGATTTATTTATCTCTTATTTTGTGTGATGTCAGGAATTAGGTGTGTGTGTGTGTGTGTGTGTGTGTGTGTGTGTGTGTGTGTGTGTCACAGTAGTTAGAGTTGATGTTAAGTTCATTTACTACCTGAGTTGTCTCCCTAACCTAGGTACATGTACCTGTTCTTAAAAGGGATGCTAGAACTCCAGCCTGTCCATTCCTCAGTCTCTCTGTGTCTATGTCTCTGTGTTTGTCTCTCTGTGTCTGCCCCCTCGCGCCCCCCCCACACACACACGCAGCACGCACGCACACACGCTCGCTCGCACACACGCACGCACCCCTTCCTGGCTGTGAGGCTTGTGGTTTTGCTAAGCCTATGCTGTCCCCACAGTCTTCTGCCTCTGATTTAAATCTAATGTTGTCAGTTAAAACCTCCTAAACTGTCAAATCAGATAACCCTTTTCTCCTCATAGGTTTGCTTAGCTCACACATTTATTACAGGGCCCAAATTAGCTCCCTCCAGATGCACATGTCAGAACTTGTTTTTAAAAACAAAAAAAGTGAAATTTTTGAGACTCTTTAAATTGCTCATGTGATCTGTATTGTGAATGTTTTCCTCTATTCATGCAATTATTTATTTCTTCATCCATCCTTCAATATACATTTGATAAGCATCTGTCATTATCCAAAGAATATATGAGGCACTGAGAATACATGCTGAAATCCTTTCTCCCAAGCTTAGAAAAAGACAAACTCTAAAATATGCAAGCTACCTATATGGAGATGTTAAGAATACTGATCAAGAAGCATTTGCTAGAAGACTGAATTCCTCAGGGGAGTCTTGAGTGGTGATGCATTAAGCAGACTAAGAGAGGTCTCTGGAAGTTGCGTTATTTGTTTTGTTTTTTGGTTTTGGTTTTGGTTTTGGTTTTAGTTTTGGTTTTGGTTTGGGATGAGTTCTTCTGGAACTCTCCTTGTAGACAGTGGGGCAGGGCGGGGGGGGGGGGTGCCTCAAACTTACAGAGATCTTCATGCCTCTATCTCCTGAGTGCTGGGATTAAAGACAGGAGCCACTACCTCATGGTAGTGTCTTCTTTAAATGGCTCTTTCAATGTGAATAGTAGTGTCTAGGTTAATAACCTTTGACTAGCGACGCTGTAGGCATGGTTTCCATTCTTACACCACATGGTCCCACTACTTTGGACAAAGGTTAGACTAGAGTTGGATGACTAAACAAAATCAGTCACCTATCAATGTAGCAACTGTCCAGATAGAAGGGTCTGCTAGATTATACCTTGTCAAATAACCAGAGTGTGTCCCTGGGGATAATTAACAAATTATTTCATTTATGCTTTCAACAAGCAATAATTTAGCATATGGAGATGAATGTGACAAACAGATATGGCCTCTTGTCAATTTGATCAGGTGATTCAAATAAAGAAGTAAGTAGCAACATGGGCAAAACATCATAAGATGATCGGTTATGTGATATATAGTTACACATATACATTTAAGTATATATGACATACTTATATATACCTTTACATATACATATACTATTGGTGAAATTACTAAGGCCACTCCACGTAGTAACTCTAGCTACAATATACCTTTAAATATTTATTTAATTTTACTGTACATGTTTGAGTGTTTACCAGATGTATATATGTGGACCCTTTGTGTGCCTGGTACCTGTAAAGGCCAAAAGAGGATGTCAGATACCCTGGACCAGGAGTTACTGATGTTTATGAGCCAAACCCTCTGCAAGAGCTGCAAGTGCTCTCAGTGGCTGAGCCGTCTCTCCATGCCCTCCTTATGTATTTAACTTATATTATATGTGATGCTTGACCTTAATACTCTCATCTGAACTTGCGTCCATGAGATGTATACTGTGAGTTGAGAGTTAGGAAGGATAATGGAGTGATGGAGCAGACATTCTGTATGAACTATGTTTCCTAGAAGTAAGAGGAAAAAATTGAGGAAAGAACAAAGTTAATCTTAGCTGAGGTTCAGTGGAGCAGCAAAGTTGTGGAGAGCAGGGAGAAGGCCTAACTCTTAAACGAGAAGGAGTGCTGTGTAATGAAGGGCCCTGAGTAGTTCTATGGAGTCTTGCGATTATCCAGAAGATAACAGGGAACAGAAAAGCCCATTAGGAAGAGGAATGATGGAGCTGGGTTTCCACCTCTAAACAAGCCTTTGACCACTGAAAGGCTTCAGAGCTGGAGTTCAAAGGAACAATGAGGTGGATTGCTGTTTGGGTAAGATTTGTTTCAAAAGTGGTGAACATTATGAACAGACAGACAACAGGACACCAAAGGCTGAGGGAGGAGAGCTCAGCCCAACACTGGAGAACAAGGGTCCCTTCTCACAGTTACACAGGAAGTGAGTAGGCAGAATATTTAAATGTTTCTTTTGGGGATGGGGACTTGAGGGACTGCTCAGCAGTTAAGAGCACTTGATACTTTTGCAGAGGACCAGGCTGTAGATCCCTTCATCCACCTTGCAGCTCACAACTGTCTGTAATTCCAGTTACAAGGAGTCCATTGTACTCTAGCCTCCATGGGCACATGATGAGTAGAAATACATGAAATAAATAAATAAATAAATAAATAAATAAATAAATAAATAAATAAATAAATAAATAAATGCAAAACACACCCATATTCACAATAATAAAATAAATAAATCTTACAAAAGAATTGGTCTTCAGTTGGTGATTGATTGGATAACCAATGAATGCCCAGTTTAAAGATGGTAATCAATAAACATCTTTCCTGGACAGCTATTATTGGAATATTTGGGGCAGGGAAGATAGTAATTAAAAAAAAAAACAAAACAAAACAAGTTAATCTATCTTTGAAGAACAAGGTGGCTACACCACTCAAGATAAAGATCGATGGGATGAACAGTGAAGAGCATGGTACCTCTTAGTAACTTAGGCAAGTAGTTGTGGTGTAAACCATAAGGGAATGGTTTCAATAACATTTAAGAAACAAAATATAAACTGAATGAAATAAATATAAAGGAAAAGGTGAAAAATTATAACTAAGTCTCAAAAGTAGGGAATTAAGTTAACAGCAAGAATACAAGAAATGAAATACAGAACTAGCAAACAAACAAAACCAACTTGGACATACCATATATGATGTGTCAGAGGATGGCCAGGTGAAATCCTGTCTCTGCAGTGCTGAAGCACTCTGTGCAGAGATCACGTCCCTGAATTTCTCTATGGGAATCATTAGGACACAGTTCACTGAAAGTGTAGATCTAGATGAAATCACACTAGGCACAGAGCAAAGTCCTGGAAAATAACAAAAATCAACATAGTGGGAAAGCTTTATAAATACTGAGTGGCAAAAAGCTGAAAATAAAAAGAGTGAGTTGTCCTGGAATAAACACTAAAGAAGAATCAAGTGATCGAGGGTACCAAAAGACAGTAAAAGATCAGGAAAGTAATTCAGGATGTGATGATTTCATCTTGAGAGTTTATTAAACATTATGTTGCAAGGGAATGCTCATATTTGGAAGCCAGATGAGAAATACAAAAAAGTACAGCTGTTGAATATAGATCTGTTTTCTTGGGGGCTTTGTTTCTGAATATTAAATAATATTCAATACAGCAATACAATATAGTAAATACAAAGCTGAAGCAAGACATAGGAAATCTCCCCTTCTTTACTGGGCAGGCTCAATCAGATTTCAATGCTATGAGCAGTCATGACAGAGAGAAATTGATGATAAACCAGCAGGGATTAATTTTAGAGTGGAGAAGATTAGATTCAGTTATTGAATAGGAGGCAGGTGTATTATGGACTTTGACTATTGTTGTGGAGTTCCAGGAAGTGGAGTCAAATGTTGAAACTATGGAGGACAATCCTCAGAACCATAGGTTTGTTCCCAGGAAAAAGTCTGGACAAGAAACATAAGACAAAATCATCATTAGACAAACAAAGAATTTTTTTTACTGAAGCTAGAAAGCTTTCATCTTTACAGTTGTGTAATTTTCTGGCAAGAGCAGATGTTTGTATTGAATCCACTTTTGAAAGTCTGGACCAGGACATCAGGAAGCAGTGGTGATGGAATTTTAGGTGTTGAACAGTGTGCTCTAAAAAAATTACTCCCAGAACTCAAGCTGGGAGGTAAGAAAGGAGAGCTGGTGGGTTATTAATGACGTAGTAGAAGGAGTAATTATGTAGAAATAAACCTGAATGAGAAAGTAGGATATTTGAGTTTAGTCTTTTGGAGGTAAAGCAATTCTAGCTTTTTGAGTGTTTTTCTTTAGCAAATATGAGTGGATGAACAAAGCAAGCTGGAGATGAAGGTCAGGGACTGGGAAGACGGCTGTGAGGGTGAAAGCATCTGCCGCCAGCTGTGAGGGCCTGCGTTTGATCCCTGGGACCCACATGGAAGAAGGAGACAACAGACTCCTGCAAGCTGAATTTGACCTACAGATGTCCATTATGGGATGTTCCTATTCCTTCTAAACACAAAGTAAATAAAATGTGACTGTTAAAAGCAATTAAGTTCAATAGCTTTATGGAAATCTCGGATGCGAAAGAAAGATGCAGCTAGTGCCCTTCCCACGGCACTAGATTTTTCTATGGTTGCAGAGCTTGTGGGAAGACAGGTTTCCTGGTCTGTAAAACTTTAACCGTTCCCAATATAAAGGATGCAATACTTAGAAATTTAATTAAAAATTGAGTATTCTTTTTATTAGCTATTCATGTTAGTGACAACAATAAATGAATGATAATATTTGGAAAGAAGACTTAGTGTACTTTTCAAGGATGTGGATATTATCTTCTAAGTTTTTAAATTTTGTTTTACTTTAAAGGAAAATATTTTGGTCTTACACTCCTTTCACTTGAAATTGAATATCTCTTCTAATGTTGAGTTTAGCACGGTTTAAAATTAAATGGCACATTTTTCCCCCATCTTCCTGCAGCAATCATTCATGTAAAACAAATTGTAATTTGACCTTGTAACTGGAAGTCTGCAGAACCCTGGTTCAAAGTTAGTTTACAGTATTCACATTTATATATCCTGGTTGATAATTAGCTCAATGAAACAAGCAAACAAAAAATCAGCTATGTTTTTCCTCAAACTTTATTAAGGTATACAATTAGGAGCATCATATTTTCCTTGGTTTAAAAGTTTTAAGTGTGAAAATTAAAATGCATCATCTCACTAATATCAGCAAGCTTGTTAAAATTATTTGCAGATATTTATGTGAAGTCTGTTTGTATTCAAATGAGTTCTGTGGGCTCTTCTTCCTTTCTCATCTTCTGTTGCTGGTGTTGTGTTTGCAGTGACTATCACGGAGGCTTACATTCCAGCAAGGCTGTTGTTCACACATATAAGGGAGTCAGCTTCTGTCATTAGATCATTTATGATCAAAGTAATATACATCTTACATACTAAGGTCCTACAGGTAGATACCCACTCAGAAATCATAAGCTTATTTAGAATTGCTACCACTTAAAACCCCAGTGGGTTTTGAAGTAAAATTCTTACTTGAAAAAAATTCAAGCACTCAAAAATTATCTATGATCTCATTATTTAATAAATATATAAACAGGAAATACAATCTTTGCTTTGGCTCGGCCAATCCCCCTAACAATCATCCCTCCCACTGAAGTATGGCTAGAAGTCAGGAGTGGACGATGTACAGAAAAGTTTTGGAACCTTCTGTATGTGGAAATAATGACCATAACTTCTTGGTGGTTGCCAGCAGCACCATGTCATGCTGCGGTCTGTCAGTGCGTGACTAAGTCTCTAAGTTAAAATCTTGTATACTGGAGTTTTCTGCCATCTGAGTATGTTAGCTCTTAGCCCACGGCAGTTGTAGTCAGTCTTCCGTCCAGCCCCTTTTCTCAGTGACCCTGACTTTCTTTTAACTGTAAACTCTAGCCTGTTCTAACCCACAGTTTTTTCCTGGGCCATGCTGCTTTGTTGGCTACTGTTCTTCATCCTTCCCCCAGAGTGATCTTAACTAGGTGCTCATTCCCCGGGTGGTACCACACACAGTGCCCGCTACAGTTTGCTCCATGCCATGTTCTTCTCTTTGACCTAAACCTGATTTCCCCACCCCCCAAATTATTAAACTCACACTTCTACCTTCAGCTGCTGAACCAGCTGTGAGCATTTCTTCCCCATGGACTAGGTAAAGGTCAGACTTTATGTGATTGCCTTTCAAGGCCTGCTTAAAGTGGAATAATGTGAACTCAGTGAACAAAGAGATCCTCTTTCCTGTAAGGGTAAATTGAAAAGTAACACTATAAATAAGAAAACAAAACAGAGACTATTACACATTCAAAATCTTGGCATGTATAATGACAGAGTTCAAACGTTGACTGACCAGATGATACTGCTGAAGGATAGCTATGGTATACAGGGATACATTTCTGGGTTCTTTACACTATTAGGCTATCCTGGTCCTAAGTTTACTGTTCTTAAATTTCAGCTTGATTGTCCTATCCAACTGTTTCAGGTTTCTTGTGACAAGTTGCTAAGATATGTCTATGTACCCTTAAACTAGACTTGCAGTAGTTAATATAACCTGATTAAGTCTCTATTAAATATATATATATATGTATTTATCAGATATATCCATACATACACCTTTCTAGATAATCAGCTCTTTCCATTTCACCTTTTAATGTCATCCATGGAGTGGGAAAATGTACAAATGCCTTCTACCTTCTGATTTTCTGAGGTGTGTACTCGCCCTATTGGAGAATTCTTTGGGATCTAATTAAGAAGACGCTCCATTTAACTAAGAAAACTTATTTAAATTTATGGTGATATTTTCTTTTGTACTTAAATGTTATTTGTATGTTAATAAATAAAATTGCCTGGGGGTCAGAGCTATTAGCAAGCCATAGGAAAGCAGGGTGGTGGTGGCGTACGCTTGTAGTCCTAGCACTTGGTAGGCAGAGTTAGGTAAGTCTCTGTGTGTTCAGGGATACAGCCAGCATTGGATACACATGCCTTTGATCTCAATACCAACCATAGAACACCTGGAGGTCTATACAGACAGGCTGTGATGAGGCAGTCCTGTGGTTGGGTTTACAACCAATGAGAAGGCAGAACAGAGACTATATAAAGACTTTAACACAGGAGGTGCTGCTGATTCGGAGAGGTAGGACCACCGCAAGAGGAAGGGTAAGGTTTTAGCTCTTAACTCTGACCTCTTGGCTTTCTTCCTTGCATTGGTTCTGTGTTTTTTATTTAATAAAACAGTTGGTTACATCTACATAAATTTATAACATGCTATTTCCTATTAACAGATACCTGCCAAGTGACTTCACTATAAAATGCATCTGAAGTTGCCTGCCTCGGGGCAGAGGTAAAGAGAAGGTCGATAGCAACATGTGGTACTCCTTTCTACAGCATCAGGTTGAGAGCCAGTGCTGTTTGTTCTGATTTTAGTTTGACTGGAAAAGTTAGGCATGAGGATAAAAAGGTTAATGAGAAATTACAAAGTTCCCTTCTTTAGTATAAAATGTGAAATACAATTTAGCTGTCAGATGAGTTCTCTGAGATCATCTGCTGCAGAGGAATGCCGGGTCTGAGTCATCTGTCTAGACAAGTATAATTACAGACAGAAATATTACTTTTCTACCAAAAAGCTTAAAGTTTGATGATTAAAGTAAAAATTATTTTTTCATGTATAAACACAGGTACAACTTTAAGTGACAAATTCTACCAAGGAACATATAGTTACTAACAAATATTCTACTACCCAATAGATATTTCTTTGTAGGGAGTATTTTTTTTAAAAGATAACTAAGGTTTTTATTTCTTCTAAGGCATCTAAACATGAAAATTAAGAGAATATTGGCTTTTTCACAATTATATTTGTTTTTTAATCATGATATTTCCCCCTTTAATAAACACTTATGTGCAAAATACAGTATTGTTACTTACAAGCACCTTGTTTTACAGACATCTCCAGAGCATGTTTACCTTGTGTAGATAAACTTTCATGTCCTCTCACCAGCAGTTGCCCATTACCCCCTCTCTTTGGGGAATCACTGCTGCACTTCTTGCTTATATGGCTGTTACTCTACAGTCCCTCGTTGACTGAGAGTCATGTAGTATTTCTCCTTTTGCCACTGACTTATTTCACTTATCACGATATCCTCAAATGTAATCAATTCTTGTTACACATGGCAGAATCTCCCTTTTCATGAGACTCAGTTTTAGACATTTAAAACATTTCTGTACAGGTGCATGCGTACTTCCCATTTTTTTAATGCATTTATCTGTCAATCAGCCTTTATGTTGCTTCCTTGTATTCACGTTGAGAACAGTGCTGGGGTGCACATGGGAATGAAGGCATCTCCCTGACATCCAAGTTTTAATTCTTTTTGACATACATCCTAAATTTTATTGCCATTTTCCGCGATGGTTGCATAATCTTGCCACCAACAACGTACAAGTGTTGTAAATTCTCCACATTCTCACAAGCACTTGTCTTGTGACAGCAGACATTCTTATGGAAATCTTAAAGAAAAAAAAATTCCTCAGTAGTAGCATATTGAGTTCTGTAAGTATATGCTTCATCTGGGTAATATGGTATTTCTATTTTTAGTTTTGAGAAGCCTCTATACTGATATCCACAGGAGATAATCCAGTTTAAACTACTGCCAACATCCTCACCACCATTTTGTCATTTATTTTCTTTATGACCATGTTTATTGCTGGTCTATTCACAATAGTTAGGAGGGGGAAACAGCCTAGATTTCTAGCTTCTAATGAAAATGAGACACACATACACACACACACACACACACACACATGCACACATACATAACACACACACACACACACACATATATATATATATATAT
>CABHPR010114396.1:0-10762 GCA_902168415.1 Peromyscus melanophrys | reverse complement strand
CCCCCCGAGCTCTCAGGCTGGCTCAGTCCCCCACAGGCAGACAGAACCCTGATCTGACTGTGAGACATGACGACATGCTGGGTGGCTTCTGCAAAGCTTCGCTCTACTTGTCTGTAACTAGAGATGGTGACTGATCCTTGGGGACATCCGACTGGCCTGGGTTTTATTCCTAAGTGGGCATCACCTGCCCTCGTTCTTGCGTATCCAAAGAGCTGTCAGTGTCCTGGAAGCGTGGGAGTCGTCTCTACTCTGTCATATATGGAAGGTGGTCCTATAGGGGTAGGCTGGGGTTTTATGGGAGAGGAAAGGACGGACCCCTGACTCCCCACCTCCCACTATTTTTTTTCCAGGAGCAGATCTGGGGCCTCCACCTCCACCCAGGTGCCCAGAGGCCTGAGAAGCTGTCGAAAACACTGAACCTAATGTGTATAACTGCAGGAGATGCCAGCCATCTCCTCCAGATGCAGGCTAAAAATACAGAGGAGTGAGGTCCCTCAGTAATGGAGACTTTAAGAGCCTGTGACATGCAGCGACGGCTGTGTGGCCGCTAATGAGCTCCTAGCCGATCGATGCCCAAGACCCAAGTGAGCGTGTGGGCCGGGAGCAGAGACGGGGTGTCACTCGTCATTTGTCTGTCCTGGCTCAGAAACCTGGAATGTTGGTGTGGTCCAGGAGACTGGGGATCAGCTTGAGTGACCCCTTAGCATTCAAACGGGGAGACTGAGGCCAAGCAACAGGAAGTAGAAAGACATGTCATGGAGAGCCGAGGCTTCAAGGGACCTTAACCAGATCTTGTTTCTCTCCTTCCCTGCCCCACCCCTAGCTTTCTATTTCAAAGACCAGCACAGAGCTTTATAGACCCTGCAAATGGGTGAGAATTGAGCACTGAATGAATGAATGAATGAATGAATGAATGAATGAATGAATATTTGTCCCACTGCAATGTGGGGATCCCCAGTGCAGGGACTACAAGCTAGACTTCCTATTGCCCCAGGAGTACCCAGCACCAAGAAGATACTCAGAAAGGATTTGCTGAATGAATGAATATACCCCTTCTGCACATGAAGACAAGGAAGCCTGTGAAAATTGTGTCCAAGGTCTATTTTCACTGGTCCGACCACTCAAAGAGGGTAGCCATGCCTGACGGAGAGAGTACCCAACAGCACAGTATAGCAGACGTTGCCTGAACTTGTTGCAGGCCCGGTACTGAGTTTTACACAAATCATCTCAGTCCCCTTATCAACTCTATGCTTAAGCTCAATTTTTATACCCATTTTATATAGGGGAAAGCTAAGAGAGCTCACAGAGGTTGTGCTCCTTGCCCTGCATCAGGCCTAGAAAGATATCGAGCCAGGATTCAAACTCATGCCAGCCTGTCGCTCCCTAACCACTGCACTACCCCTGCTTCTCTATGGTACAGCAGGAAAGGACAGGAGAATTGTGGCCCAGAGAAATCCACGCGAGATAGAAGGGATGAAAAAAGAAGAAGAAAAAAAATACCTCCAGGGCTCATAAAGTGTTTGATAAATTCCAGGAGAAGAATAGGAAGAAATAATGAGCATTTGTCAGAGTCTTTTACAGCATGTAAGTCGCTTTTCCCCGCGTCCTCACATCTGATCTTCACCGCAGGCCTGGGAGGAAGGTATTATCATTATCTACATTTTATTGGTGAGGAAAGGAAGGCACTCACACCTCCCAGCCTGAGCGGGCAGGCTGTGCACCTGGGGGGCGGGGCAGCCATGAAGGCTGTCAGAACCTCACCCCCAGCTGTCACTGGCTCACAGGCTGAGCGCAGGCTGAGGCTCCTGCCTGCTCGTTAGAACCACAGGGGAAGGGCCAGCAGGGGGCCCAGCCCCGTCCAAGACCACCTCTTCCAGAGCAGTGGTGAGAACACAGTGGCCCTTTCTGGGCCAGGCCCTCACTCCCGCTTGGAGCTGCCCATTCTTTTGGCAGCACCATAGAAAGCAAAAGCATTAGCCAGCAACACCGAGTTTGGCAGAGGGAAAAATCAACTCTGGGGGAAGAGTTTAAGTAAGCTGAAGCATGGTAGCTCACGTTTGTGATCCCAGCGATCTGAAGGCAGAGACAGGAGGATTGCTGCAAGTTAGGGTTATGTAGGGAGTTCTGGGTTACATAGCAAGACTCTGTCTCAAGAACACAAAACAAAGCACACCAAAAAGGAGCTTGCTCAAGAAGCAAAAGTGTGGTGGTTTAAGTCCAGAAACCATGTTTGGAAGGAGAGCAGAGCCCACCACACTCTTCTGTCTCCTCTGGCGCCCAAGTCCTCCGACAGAAATTTAACCCTTTGAACATGTGGCCAAGGTTGGGCAGAGAATAAATATGGTGACACCCCCCTGAATGTTCTCACAAAAACCCTAAGTTCAGATCTGCCGTAACAGAGAGTTGGTGCCGGGCTCCTGTTCTGCACCCAGTCCCATATCTCAAAAGGGGGCAGGAGTGCCAGGAAGCGGCTGCCTGCACCCTGGCGCTTCCTCATTTTGCTATAGGATTGATCTCATTCTGCAAAAGTTTTACCATCTGCACTTTCTGTAGCAACTCAGATGGGTGCATCAAAAAGACAACAACAGCAAAAACCCACCAAAAAAAAAAAAACAAAAAAACCCAAAGCCGTGTATGGTGATATATGACTCTAATCCCATAACTTGGAAGATAGAGCTTCAGGCCAGCCAGGGATACATAGTGAGATCTTGTCTCAAAATAACAACAAAACTCAGATATATGCAAAAATGAGAACCTAGATTTTATGCAATTGCATTTTTTTTTTTCATTTCGTAGTCCTGTGATTGAAAGGGGAAACCCAGAGAAAGACTGCTCCTGCAGGATTCAGACTGGCTTTCTGCACACATGAGCCTGACTGCATGCCAGGTGCTGGGCTAGGATTTGAAACTGAGGTGCTGGGCTAGCCTGTCCCCGATGTCAGGCATTTCAGGCCCAGAGGATACACGAATGATCTCCACAAGACGTCGGTAGAGGCCCTCACCCAGTGCTGTAGAGGGAAGTGGTGGTAGAGGCCGATGAGATGGCCATGGCAAACTTCAGGTCTGGGTCAAGCTGCAATGTGAACTCTGCTACTTTGAGCTGGTGACTTTGGACAAGTTGCTTGGCCTCTTTGTGACTCGGTTTCCTTATGTGTGAAATCAGAATAATGATGCCAACTTTCCCATCATGGGGCTGTAAGGACGGAGTTAATTCACACAATGTTCTTAGAATAGTACCTGGTCAACGGTAGAATGTATGACGCGTCAACTGTCACTGTTTTTTCCTTATAAGCCGTAAGACTTAGATACGAGAAACCATTTGGGCAGCACTTAGCCCAGAGTAAGCGCTCAATAAAGATAAGCTGCTATTATATTTGTTATTAAGTCGAAGTTGTCATTGCTGGCCAGGTGGATGGGAGGGAGGGTAGGAGAGGGACCCAAGGCAGAGAAGACAGCAAAGGCCTGAAGGCCAGACAGAGCCTGGCACATTTGGCCAAGTCAAGAAGCTCAATTAGATTGGCACACAGCCTGGGTTCCAGGAATGAGGCAGAAAGAAAGGGCCTGGAAAGGTAGAGGCTGAGGCTGGACCTCAGGGCATCTGGAGTAGTGAGCCTCCCTCACCCCCTACCCCATGCCACTCTGAGTGCCTGGGTTGATGAAGGCTTGCCAGGGGCGGAGGGGGAGATGGGCAGTGTGAGGGGCGCTGCTCTGGACCCAGCCCCTTCAAGCTCACAGCCACTCTTCCTGGAACCACCAGCTATCAATTAGGGAGTTTCTGTGCAAGAGGCTCGCCTTTCTCATGTGACGCGTGTCACATCCGGGAACGATCAAAACAGCTCAGCTTTGGCAAAGCGTCTTGTGCTGCGTGTTTGTTCTTTGGTGTCTGAGAGTAACTCTTGTTGTTCTCAAGACACCTGCGATTTGCTGGTCTCTGACAGCCATTACCTGCTCAAAGCCTCTGCTTGTCACACAGCCCACCTGGTAGCACCCTGTTCCCTTCCGCTCTTAGCCATCCTCGTTGTAGTTAGTTCCACTTCAGGCCACGGGGCGGGATAGAATGAAATCGAGCTGGAAAAGACGGCCATAGTTTAGAAATCACCTCCAGCCTTTAGGAACGCCGACTCGGTAGACTCTACTGTGTGATGAGTGTTCCTGAAGGGTAAGATTTGAACTCAGATCTCGGTCATTACAGTCTGTATGTACACTTGCTCCCAGACCAGCCTGCCTCTCTCTCCAGCTCCCTCACTCCCCACCCAGCTGATCCTGGAGAAAAGAGCGTGAGACAGCTGGCATTCAACATAGGCAGCCAGGTCAATACATGGAAGCCATCTCATCAGATCCCACGGCTTCATTACCCCTGAGGAAAAGACACCCCCCCCCATGTGAAATCAACCAGTGTTGGCCTCCAAATCTTGGCTCCTCTCAAAGCCAGTCCCTGCTCACCATCAGCAACAGTAGCTTGGCTCGTCCAAGTCCCTTCCTGCCATGACCCTTTGGCCCCCATCACTTCCCTAGACAAGCTCCACTTAGAGTTCATGCACATCAAGCAGTCAGTTCAAGGTCACTGTCGTTATCATCATAACAGGTCCAAACACGGTCTGTGTGAGGCTTAAAGGCCTTTGCCGGTTTCTGAGTCCCCTTTGTCCTTGTTCTGGGACCCTGAGGGTGTGGGAGCAAAGAACATGCATGGCGTCCATTTGTGGTGATCCCCTTGCAAGCAGAGCTCAGTGTCCTGTTCCCTTCTGCATGCTGGACTCCAGTAGGTGCTTAAAAAAAAATCTGTGTCAAATAATTCTAATCATGGGTGCTATTGTTGGTTAAGCTGCCCTGCCTTTCATTTACAGGATCCCACTCAGCTCTGACAGTCATCACAGACAGGAAGTATTACACACCTTCCCATGCCAGGAAACTGAGGATCTGGATGATAGCGTCATGTGATACAGATCGCAGCCAGAAGTGGAGCCAGGATGCCAAAGTAGAGCTCCCTGGTCCTTAGCCTGTACCCCTTATCCCCACCCCATATAGCCCTTTAGTGCAACCAGTGGATGGGTGGAGGAGCCCCTGCAAACCTCCAGGTCTGCTGGGCCACCTGAGCCCTCCCCACAAGCATTGGGCGCTCAGGTCTCTGCCCATGCTGCATCCTTCCCTGACCCACGATGCAGTGCAAAGCCCCTCTCAACAGGGCTTCTTCTTCCTAATCATAGGAGAGAAAGCTCAGTTCAAAGTCATTTCTGACTCCATTCAAGTCAAGCAACAGCTCTCACTCGGCCTCTCTGACCCCCTACCACCCCACCTCCTCCTCCAACTGGCGCCAACAACACAAGATAAATCTTTCCTCTGAAATATAATAGTTGTTCTTTCCTCTTCCCGTTGAAGCCTCTGCCAGGTAATTAGCATACGCTGACACCTTGATAGACGAAAAGAAAGGCATGAGATAATTCCCTTTTTCTTTAACCATTATAGTATGAAGGAGCCTTTCAATTTGCCAGTTACCCAATCCAGCATTCCTGCAAGCAGCCCACCGTGTGACATGTTATTCTAGCTGATCCTACCATCTCTGCTATTCATCACCAACCCCAGGTCACACTTGATAGAGCAATTCCCCCTCTTCACTGCTGACACCTTCCAGGTAGGAGGGGCAGCCAAGATTCAAACTGGCTGGAAACTGCAGGGTTGATATGGTTATCCTCAAGTGAGCACCCCCCAGCCAGTACCCTGAGGCCTTGCAAAGGCCTCTACAGGTCATTTTTGGAATCCCCCTCTCCTTCTTCTCTCCATGTTTTGCTTCCCAAAAGAGGCTGGACTTTGACCAGACGCAGGGAGTAACTAAGACAGAAAAGTTGGTACCAGGGCGACAGGCCTGACCACGCTGGATTTTGGAGGATGTATTAGGTTTGGGGATTTTGAACTAGGAACGTTAAATACCTTGATGGAGGCTTAGTAGGCCATTCTAGTACAAGCTTGAAAGGCAATAGTGCTGAGAGCAGTGTGGACTATGGAGGCCCAGCTCAAGGGGTTTCAGAGTGGGAATAATATTAGCAACTGGGCTAGAGACCATTCTTAACGATATTTTGGCATTCTAGATTTCTGCTCTTGTCCTAAGAATCTGTCTGAGGCTAAACTGAAAGGTATTAGATTAATGTTCTTGGCAGAGGAGATTTCAAGACAGCCTAATGTTGACTCTGTCATGTGGTTATTAGTAGTCACTCTCATGCAGGGATACAATGAAAAAGAACAAGCAAGGCTAAAAGAAATTCAAAATGAAGCCTCCACTCCCTTCCGACCCCCAAAGAGCATCAGGAGGTTTAATGTGGGAGTCAAGGCTTGTGCTAAAAGATGTGAAAGATTAAAGAGATAAGATGTATTCTGAAACAGAATCAAAGGTCTCAGGGTGAGACCCCACCCAACTAAGCTTCCAACTTGTAAAAAGGGAAGGCCTGAGGAATTTTGTTCTTTGCTCCTGAAGAGCAACAACAAAGAAGAGCTGCTGTAAATGAGATTCAAGGGCATTGGGGGTGGGGGCGGGCTCGGGCCCAAGCAGGCAGCTGAACTGAGCATCATCTGCTGGGTGGTTCTGGCTTCAGAGAGGTGAAGGATACACGGGTAAAGAGGTTATGGAGTCTTCTCCCGTGGTTAAGGAGCACTGCTGAGGCCAGGCATGTGGCAAGGGAGTCCCTGCATGGAGGTCCTGAGAAGCCGTGGAAATGAAGCCTAGATTTCGTTGGAGACCCCAAGATATGGAAGATGTCAGAGTCATGGGATAGCTACCATGGGAAGCTACACACAGGGAGTGGAAGGAACCCTAGAGAGAGAAGTGTGTGGTAGTCAGCAAATCCAGAAGGACAGAGCCGTCTAAGCTCTTTAGCGTCCACCAGACATGGAGCTACAGGATCTGGAGTTTGCCCTGCTGAATTTGGATCTTGCTGTGGGCCAGTATTTCCTCATTATGCTCCCTTCCATCCCTTTTGGAACGGTAATGTATATTCTGCACCATTGTATGTTGGAAGTATGTAATTTGCTTTTTGATTTTATAGGGGGGGTTATAATTAAGAAATTGCTTTGAGTCTCAGAAGAGACTTTGGACTTTTAAACTAAGTTGATCCTGAAAGACTGTGGGGACTTCTGAAGTTAGATTAAATGCATTTTGCATTATGACATGGCCATGAGCCTCTGAGGGAAGGTTCAGGGAGTGGGATGTGATGGTTTGTTGAGAATGCCCCCACCCCCAGGCTAATATTTTGAATGTTTGGTCCTCAGTTGGTGGAACTATTGAGGAAGATTAGGTGCTGTGGCCTTTTGCGGGGAGATGTGTCACTAGGGTGTGCTTTGAGGTTTCAAAATACTTCTGCAATTTCCAGTGTCTGTTTCTCTCTGCTTCCTACTGAGGGTCAAGAGGTGAGCTCTCAGCTCTTTCTGACCCCATAGCCTTGCTCTGCCATCATGGACTCTAATCCTCAGAAACGCTAAACTTCAAATTAAATGCTTGTTTTTGTAAGTTGCCTTGGTCAGTCAGGCGGTAGTGGCTTACATCTTTAACCTCCACGCTTGGAAGGCAGAGGCAGGTGGATCTTTGAGTTCGAAGCCAGCCTAGTCTGGATAGTTCCAGGATAGCCAGGACTACATACAGAAGCCCTGTTTTAAACAAAACAGAGCAGAACAACAACAACCACAAAATAAGTTGCTTGGTCATGGTGTTTCATCATAAAAATAGAAAAGTGGCTAAGACAGGAGGCAAGCAGCTTGGTCATCTATTTGCTAAGACAGAGGAAAAGCTTCCTGGGCCAGCCAGCCAGCAAAGCCTCCCAAGGCCAGGGGCCAGGCGTCATGCATCTGAGTAGAAACTGAAACCAGAGACACTCTGACAACCCACCAAGGCTGCCCCAAGAAGCCTCTGGCCCCCATCTCTCAAGTCCCTTCCTAAGGAACAGGTCCACTCCAGGCAAGAGATAGATGTCTCATTCCATCCTCTTCCTGGTTTGCTCTTGGGCCCCTTTTCTTGAGTAGAGCAGGTTCTGATCCCCTCCTGTGGGCCCAGAGCTGGGGTGAGAGCTGGATCGAGAGCTTGGAAGATAGTCTCAGCCAGTGCAAACACACCTCCTTCCCTCCTTCATCTAAGGTGGGGTAAGAGATGTTAGGTGGGGCTGGAGAGATGGCTCAGAGGTTAAGAGCACTGGCTGCTCTTCCAGAGGGCCTGAGTTCAATTCCCAGCAACCACATGCTGGCTTACAGCCATCCATAATGAGATCTGGTGCCCTCTTCAGGCCAAAAGGACACTGTATACATAATAAATAAATCGAGAGAGAGAGAGAGAGAGAGAGAGAGAGAGAGAGATCAGGCATGGTGGTCCATGGCCGAAAGTCCAGCACTCAGTTGAAAGTCTAGCACTCAGTAGAAAGTCCACACTCAGGAGATGGAGGTGAGAAGATTCTAACTTCCAGATAAGCCTAGGCTGCTCCATGGCAAGATCCTGACACTCTCGTACTCTAGACTTTCTCTCTCTCTCTCTCTCTCTCTTCCCCCCACCTCCTCCACCATCACCACCTCTTCCTCCTGCTCCTCCTCCTCCTTGAGGCAGGGTCTCTGTGTAGCCTTTGTTATCCTGGAACTCACTATTGTATACCAAGTTCTGTCTGCCTCTGTCTTCCAAGTAATAAGATTAAGGGTATGTGGTACCATAGTGAGCTTTATTTTTATCTGTGTGTGTGTGTGTGTGTGTGTGTGTGTGTGTGTGTGTGTGTGTGTGTGTGTGTTTGTGTCCCTGTGTGTGTGAATGTGTGTGAATGTACCTGTGCATATGTATGTATGTACATGTGTGTGTATGTACTCGTGTGTGTGTGTGTGTGTGTGTGTGTGTGTGTGTGTGTGTGTGTGCCACATGTGTGCAGGTGCACTCCAAGTCCAGAAGAGGGAGTCTGATCTCCTAGGACTAGAATTACAAGTGACTGTGAGCAGCCTGATGTGGGTGCTGGAAACTGAACTCAGGTCCTCTGGAAGAGCAGTAGTTCTTAACCACTGAGTCATCTCCCCAGCCCTAGCCCTGTCTTAAAAGAGGAGGGTAAGAAGTATTTATTTTTATAATTTAAATGGCACACACCTTTAATCCCAGCACTCAGGAGGCAAAGCCAGGTGGATCTCTGTGAGTTCGAGGCCAACCTGGTCTACAGAGTGAGATCCAGGACAGGCACCAAAACTACACAAAGAAACTCTGTCCCAAAAATCTAAACTAAACTAAACTAAAATAAAATAAAAATGGGGCTAGAGACAAATATAGACAAAATACCCATACACATAAAATAATTAAAGAGCTAGCTTTAAAAAAAAACTTACAATTTCTTTTATTTATTCTTTGACAATTTTATATACTTATACAGTATATCTTGATTATCCAACTCTACCTCTAATTTCCCGGGGACAATCCCCAACAAATCCCCTACCCACTTTTTTTTTAACCCACTGAGTCCAGTTAGTGCTTCCTGCTGGGCAGTTGCCTGATGTTGTTGGCTTGGCCCTGTGCAGGCCTTATGCAGGTGACCACACCAATGTGGACTTAGGAATGTAATGGCGACGTCATGTTCAGAAGACAGCATGTAACGGCGCTCCTCCCCACCCTCCAGCTTGGGGTAAGAGATTTTATTATTTATTTATTTTTGTTTTTGTTTTTTCTTTCGGTTTGGTTTTTTCGAGACAGGGTTTCTCCGTTAGCTCCGCCTGTCCTGGAACTCGCTCTGTAGCCCAGGCTGGCCTCGAACTCACAGAGATCTGCCTGCCTATGCCTCCTGAGTGCTGGGATTAAAGGTATGAGCCGCCACTGTCCAGCGGCAGGTTAGAGATTTTAAATAAAGGAACCTGCCTGAGGACCCACCTAGGTCTCCATATCCACAACTGACCGGAAAGAGCAGCCAGCTACCCAGTTCCAGACACCCCTGAAGGATGCTCTAGTTCTAGAGCGCCCCATGGGCCAACAAAGTCTGGTGCTGGACCTGGACCCCAGACCCTTGCAGTGTACATTCCTGCTTATGTCCCTCTTGCACAGGGACTGAGCCCAAAGAACACTTCAGCAGATTCCATGCACAAAAGCAAAGCCAAGCACACAACGCAAACATTCCACTGGCCTTCAGCAATGTGCATGAATGTTTTATAGATACAAATGTGTGGGTTTTTTTTTATTTTTTGACAGGGTCTCCCCCTGGCTGGCCCTGAATTCACTATGCAGTTGAGGTCAGACTCAAACTTGTGGCTTTTGCCTCAACCTCCCTTACAGGCACAATCCACCATGCCCAACTAGAAGTATGTATTTATAAAATACATACATTGAGACAGGCTAGCCTGGAACTCATAAGTAGTAAAGGATAACCTTGAATCTATAACTCTCCTGCCTCCCCTTCTAAGGGGCTGAGACTGCAGGCATTGGCCACCAAACCACATTTATGGGGACCCAAGCCAAGGCCTGGTGTGTGCTAGGTTTCACTGGGTAGCTACATCATTAGCCTCATTTTGGCTTTTTGAGACAAGGTTTCATTATGTAGCCCAGGCTGGCCTCAGCCTCCTAGATGCCAGGATTATCAATGTGCAGGTTATATCTGATAAATACGTATATGTTTACCACCAGAAAGGCCTGGCATACTCTGACTCTTGCCTATGTTTCTCACCTCCTGTCATGAAAGCCTTTCCCATCACCTTGTTTGGAATCTCAACTTCATATCACTCCCTGTTTTTCCTTCTTGATATTTATTGTTTCTCTCTCTCTCTCTCTCTCTCTCTCT
>CABHPR010114395.1:0-20965 GCA_902168415.1 Peromyscus melanophrys | reverse complement strand
GGGGGGGGAACAGTTCGAGCTAAACAACTGTCTCCTGTATCCAGAGGGCCTAGTCCAGTCCCATGTGGGCTCCACGCTATTAGTCCGTAGTTCATGGGTTTCCACCAGTGTGGCTGGTCATCTCTGCATGTTTTCCCATCATGATCTCTACATCCCCTGCCCACAGGATCCCTCCTCTCTCTCATTGATTGGATTCCCGGAGCTCAGCCTGGCTCCCAGCTGTGGATCTCTGCATCTACTCCCATCAGTCACTGGGTGAAGGCTCTATGATGACAGTTAGGGTATTCACTAGTCCCGGTCACCAGAGTAGACCAGTCCAGGCACCCTTTCAAGTCCAAGTGGATCAAAGACCTCAACATAAATCCATTTACACTGAACTTCATGTTTTCTTAAAACAGAAAAAATAACAATGGGTGAATGGATAGGTATAGAAGCACATTAGAATTCTAAATTCTTTTAGAGTGAAAAAAGAGCACATTTGTTTCATAAAACACAACTGGTTTGTGGCAGTTGATACAGGTCAATGCATGTCATATATTTTAAGTTTTTATTACAGTCATGTCCTTTTGGCTGGAAGCAATAAAATTATTTCCCACATGACATTTCTCCCCACTTCCCTATGAAAGCTAGATTATTTATGAAGCTGTGGCTTAGCAACAAAGGAAAGGAAAACTGTCCTTTCTGACCTCAACTGAAGCAGGGTGCATGAAGAAGTTGGTGCCCGTGTCTACACCAGCTCAGCTGGGAGGGGTGCCCATGTCTACACTGGCTCAGCTGGGAGGGGGTGCCCGTGTCTACACCGGCTCAGCTGGGAGGGGGTGCCTGTGTCTACACCGGCTCAGCTGGAACACCAGTATGTCTCAGAGCAAATGCACAACCTCCTTGTAACTTGAGTCTCACATTCACATTTAGGGCTAAGTCGCTACCCCTACTATTCCGTATTTTCCTCATGCTGTGGAAGCAGAGTTTCCCATCTTACTGCGCCCCGTGGCTGTGAAATCGCCAGGGGTGATTGGGAATGGGATACACTGGTGTGTTTTGGTGCAGCCAGTTGACTCTTGTTTTTATTGTTTTTCTCTTTCCAGATAGAAACATTCTTTGTCCGATTTTGTGAGAAGCCAGTGAAAGATTCAGCTTGTAAAGCCTTCTAAGGCTCCAGACACAGGGTGCTGGTGGTGTCCTGGGATTATTTCTATCTTAGAATAGAAATTTTACATACATTTTCATACGTGTATTAAACTCAATTCATAATTTAATAGGCTTAATTTGATAATTTAATATTCATATTTGTCTATAGAAAATCTTGCTTTAATGTTTTAGAGCTAAACCACTCAATTAAATATATACTTGGTAAACTTCCATTTGAAAACATAACCTGACCAGGGAGATTATGCAAGAGCAAAGATCAACTCCAGTGAGCATCAGGGTGGGCAGTGTATGAACATCTCAGCTAATTTAAAGTGAAAACCTTCTTATTTTGTTTTAAACAAGTCTCCAGAACACCAGGCATAGTCATATACAAAGTGTGACTGTGACAGTCACATAATGGGTCATTATACAGACATTAAAATTATCTCTGTGAAGAACTTTTAACGACATAGCAAATTGCGGCTTCCATCGTAACTGAGAAAATAGTGTTTTATAGTTTGTTCTCAACTGAGAGGGTAAAAACATCAGCACATCAACTTCAGTTTTCTCTAGATAATAGTACTTTTTAAAAAACACAATTTTTTATTGATTCTTTGGGAATTTCACATCATGCACTCCAATCCCACCCATCCCCCAGTCCCTCCGTATCCACCCCTCACCACTACAGTGTTCCCTGCAAAGGAAAACCCAAAAAGAAATAAAGTAAAACAAAACAAAGAAGACAAAAAATACAAACAAGAATATCAACTAAAAAGAAATGTAAACAAAAAAACAACAATTAAAAAAGACTTTCCCCTCTTCGGTCCTTCCTGCCTCTCTGTCACCTCTTCACTCATCTTGATGGCACTGGGAGCTGCAGTGTGTCACGCAGTAAACAGACGGCTTTGTCCAAACAGCTTCACTTGCAAATGTTCATTGTATAAGGTGTTGTTGGTCAGGTTCACAGCCTCGTTCTGGACCCTCACTGAAACTTCTCTGGGACATCCTGCTGTTGCCCTGAGTCATGGAGATCCTGTGGCTGTGATTCTGCAGGACTAGTCAGTCATGTGCTCCAGTAGGTCATAGATGAGGTAGATGTTGGGATGGGCCAACTCAAAGCCCTGAATACGGGCCTGGGTGGTAGCAGAGTTGGTCAGCCAGGGCCTCTGGGACCACTCCCCTCAGGTGAGGTACAGCTCAGCATGGCCCTTGTATTTCAACACATGGTTCACATGGGTCCCTGTGGTAACATAGGCAATGGACATCAATATAGACCCCAGCTGCAGCAGGACCACAGACCCAGACATGGCCAGCAGCAGCAGCTTGGGCCTGATGACAGCACAGCCCTCTCAGATCAGCATGGGGCCCAGCAGCAGTATGGTCCCCATGGTCCCAGGACTCCACCATGGCCCCAGGTAGTGGCCCAGACCCCCAGCAGTCCCATGGCCTTCAATGGTAACAGGAGCCATGGACATCAACACAGCCCCTGACTGTGGCCGGGCCGTGGACCCAGACACACCTCCAGCCATAGCTTGGCCAGACATCACCACGCCCCTGGGTAGCAACATAGGCCACCCCAATCTGTGTGGTCCCAGCAGCAGCATGACCCTCCGGCACCAACATGGCCTCAGGTTTCAGTCCTGACCCAGACCCAGACATGGGCTTCAGCTACAGCCCGGCCCGGACAATGGCACGGGTGGCAGCACAGCCCACTCAGATCGGCACAGCCCTGGCAGCAGCACATCTTTCAGACCCCAATGTGACCACAGATGGCTGCCTAGAGTCCAGGCACCCATGTGGCCTTTGGTGACAACATGGGGGGTGGGGAGCACACATATGGGCGGTGAACATCAACACAGACCCCCAGTTGCAGTAGGACCACAAACCTAGATGTGGTCCTCAGCAGCAGTCCAGGCCTGGGTGTCACCATGGCCCCAGGTGGCAGTACAGGCCACTCAGATCAGCCTCACCCTGGCTGCAGAGTGGCCCTAGGACACCAATACGGCCCCAGGTGGGGGCCCAGATCCACACGGCCTTCCGTGGCAACAGGCACCGTGTGGATATCAACACAGACCCTGGCGGTGGGCCACAGGATAATAGTGGTTTTTTATGAAAACATTCTTTCCTCTGTTTTTACTTTTAAAATCTCAGCTAAATTTTTAAATAAAAATTTTAAATCCAGATTACACTGTGCATCTTTTTTATGGTTGCAATTTTGAGTTCTCCAGTACCTGTACTCATCAAGGAATGGGTCTACAAAAGGAAGACTCCAATGTCAAACGGCCTCCTTAACCCGAGGCCGCAGCAGCAGGCCCTGGTCAGCTGTGAGAGTCCAGCACTATGAGTCATCCTTGGAAGAGTCACAACACAGAATAAAAGGATGAAGACAAGAAAACAGGTCTCAGATCAATGAAAAACTACATACGGACTCTATCCCCAGATAAGAGCAGAGTGTTCAGCTCAGTCTGGATCTAGATGATCTTGAATCTAGGGTTGATCACAGAACAGGCAGTTGTACTCACAGAAGTCACGAGCATGAAAGCACATGGTGGGTCTGGGAATTATTTTGATGTATAGGACGTGCACAGAACGGAAGAGAACTTGAGGGCAGATGTGAGGACCGTGGCAGGAGAGCAACCACAGCTGTCACTGAAGGCCACAGGCAGCAGCAGCTCAGGGCTTTGCCCTGTAAGTAACAAGAAGCCATTGGAGACTTAAAGATGCAGATTTACATGAGCTTTGCATTTTAGAAAGATTCCTCTGGTGTGGAGAGGGGAAGAGTGAGATGTCAGGACAGATTTCCGTTGGGCTATTAAGCAGAGGCACAAGTGTGAGCGGTGACCGTGACAGGGTGATGGTGAGGACAACTGCAATGCAGACTTGGGTCCTGCAGCCTGCTGGGTGTGCTGTGTGAAGGAGAGAGAACCAGGAGGAACCCTGGAGGAGGAGGCACTGGAGGGAAGCCAGGGTTGATGACTTTAGTAGGGTATACATTTTAAATCTATAAATTGAATCATTCTCGACTTTCTTTACTTTCCGCCTGTCTTCTATTTTATTCTCTTCTCTTTGTTCCTCTCTTCCTCCCTCCCCTCTCTCCCTTCTTTCCCACACGTTCACTCGTAAACTTACAAAGGAAGCCCTTCCTGTAACCAGGCCCTATCATGTCCTTGCTCAGTTCCTATGTGTTTTCTTCCATCATGGAAGAAAATCACTTTTACAACCACAACTAGCAAGTGTCTCTACTCAGGGAACAGCGAGAGCAGCAAAGACATGGAATGCCTAACTTCTTTCCTATTGCACTGAATAATACATGGTTTTCATATTGGAACTACTACTAATGGCCATTTTCTTTGTAGGTAGTGCCATAATTTCTGTTATATTTCTAAAAGAAAATTTGAGAGCCTCGGATTTACTAGGTGAGTGACCATTTAATTCATCTAATTATAGCACCTCTTGATCAATAAATAAATACTACCTATAAAATTACATACTTAAAATCAGAAAATTTAATGAAATGGTTGCAAATCTCATTTAGGGGTGAGCATTCTGTATGGGAGACACTGTCTCTTCTCATGTAAAGCTTTCATTTTCATTATGCTACTGCTAGTTATTGGCTATAGCAAATGGTTATTTTGCAGTATTACTGTTGCTTACGTTGTGACGCTTTTATGAGCATAATAAAATTCAGGAAAAACATCTGTGTTACCTATTAGACTATTCTACTTGAAAGCTCATATCTGCTATATCATTATATTTATACTGCCTAAAGGTAAAAGTCACCAAGTGTGCAAGCGTGAGGACCTGAGTCAGATCACAGGAAAGCCTAGCTTTGTGGCATATGTCTGGAACCTCAGTGCTGAGGAGGCTGAGGAAGCAGAGAGGCTCTTGGAGGCTTCCTGGACAGCCAGTCTAGCTGGATGGAAATCTCCAAGTTCAGTGAGATCCTGCCTTGAAAAGTAAAGGATTCCACACCTAAGGCTCAGGGAACATTGCAGAGAAGGAAGCAGAAAGATTGTAAGAGCCAGAGAATCCGGGAGTTTGCTATGAGGTTGTGTCTCCTAGTGCTGTCAGAAGCAACACACATAAAGTCTCACCAACATGATCGCCTAAATATGAGCTGAACAAAACCATCAATAGACATGCCAAAGTGGATGGGAAAAGCCCACAAGGCCTCAACCCTACATAAAGAACTACAGGCAATGAAGGAATGCTGAGAGCAGAACAGACTTCCCTGGGGAGGAACACACCAGCTAGTTATCCTCTGCTAAATAGTCAGTCCTGGAAGTATACATGTGAGTAACATTGTACAGACGGAGCAGGCTATAGTTAGGAATCTATGTGTATACTTATACATATATGCATGCAATAACAAGTAATAAAAAAGAGGCCATGAATTTGAAAGAGAGCAAGGGGAGTATATGGAAGGGTATGGAGGGAAGAAATGGGAGGAAGAAATGTTGTGACTGTATTATAACCTGAAAAATAAAAAATAGAGGAGATGGCCCTAGAGGAAGACAACCAGAGTTGACTTTTGGTCCTCCACCATGGGCCATCACAGGCATACACCATGCATAAATAAGAAAGTTTCTTTCTTTGGGAATATGATTATTAATGGAAATTAACAGTGACATTACTGGTTATAGTAAAGACTTCTATTATATAGCAAGGCGCTCTCATATGCACTGTATCTTTTCACTTTTGTGGGAAGATGATTCGTGAGAATTATAGATGTTCATGTCTTTTTCCTTGACAAAATCCTGCTTTATTTCTTCTGACATATGGTAATGAATACAGATACTTTAGGCTCTTTAAACAAAACAATGCCTACCCTCTTCCAGGGAGTTTTGCTTTGTTTTGTTAATGTGAGCTCCGAATTTGACACCAGAGTTGGTATGTTTAACATTTCTCTCCTGGCCCCTGATCCTGTTTCCCTCGAGCATAACGTCTTGAAAGTGTCTTCACTTTTTCCCTTCCTCTTTGGTTTCATTCTGCTGGTAGAGTTTTTAGTCAACATTGTCAGATTTTTCATGGTTAAAATGTTTTTCCAAATGCATTCATATGTGATTGTATCATTTCCAACATACTATTTTTATACATCCTTTTTTATATGTTGTGGTTTATGGGATCATTTGGGAAAGTCATATGAAATCAGAAATAAGAACAATCAATGCCTGGGTTTTAAAAGTGAAGTCAGGCTTCATATTATTTTTCGTATTTATCAAATGTCACAAAGAAATTTCAAATCCTTTCATCCAACACCTGCCATCTTTTGTAGTAATGGGTGGTTACTAACTAAATTCACCCAATTTAATAAGGTCATATAGATGGGTAATGGAGGGTTTCCTGTCTCAACTACTACTGGTAAATTATCTTGACTAATAGAAATAAAAAGATAATTATGACTGAATTCTTGTTCCAGTTTTCTTTCTGTTGCTTGATTAAGATATATATCCCAACAAAGGCAACTTTAAGAGAGAGACAGTTTCCCTGGCTCATGATTCCAGGCCACCATCTGTCACTGTAGGGAGACCACAGTGGAGGAACTTAAAGTAGCCAAGAGCAGAGAGTAATGAGTACATGCCTGAGTACCACCCCACTCACATTCTCCACTCTCATACAATTCAAGACCTAAACCCAAAGAGCTATGTTGCCCACTTTCCAGCTGATTCTTTCCAGTAGTTATAATTAAGGCAGTCCTCCACAGACTAACTGGATCTAGGCAGTCCCTCATTGAGACTCTCTTCTTGGGTTGTGTCAAGTTGACAATTAAAACTAAGCATCACTATCCCTAACTATGAATAATTTACCTTCCATGACAAAGTATATAAATTGTTGTTGGTTGTTTTTACTCTTTACTCTTTGGGGGCCTACCACCCAGCTCCCACATAAATACACATGGAGACTTATTATTACTTATAAATGCCCGGCCTTAGCTTGGCTTATTTCTAGCCAGCTTTTCTTAAATTATCCTATCTACCTTTTGCCTCTGGTCTTTTACCTTTCTCTGTTTCTGTATATCTTTTCTTAACTTCTTATTCCGTGTCTGGCTGTGTAGTGGGGTGACTAGGTGACTGGCCCCTTCTTTTCTCATTCCTTGATCTTCTCCTCCCAGATTTCTCCTCCTATTTATTCTCTCTGCCTGCCAGCCAGCCCTGCCTATCCTTTCTCCTGCCTTGCTATTGGCTATACAGGTCTTTATTAGACCATCAGGTGTTTTAGACAGGCACAGTAACACAGCTTCACAGAATTAAACTAATGCAACAATAAATAATATGTTTTTAACTAAAAAAAAATATGTATCATACTGGTGTGAGCTTTTAGAACAGTGGTTCTGAACTCATGCCCTCTGACATGTGGATAATCTTCGCTTTCAGGTCTGCCCTCTACATATAGGTCTGCAGTCCTTTTGCTTACTAGGTGCAAGTCCTCAACCACAACTAGAACAATCAAAGCTGTCTTTGGACATTACTAAACGTCTCCTGAGAGGAAAACTCACCTTGACTTGAAAACACTCCTAGTTGTGTCTGGGAAGAGTAGTGTCATTTGAGCTTCTGACAGAAGGCAGGACCAGCATAGACCAGATGTAGGATATGGAGAAGGGCGTTCAGGAACTAACTAACCAACACAAGAAGTATGAACAAAGAATAGAAAAGGTGAAGCTAGAGAGCTGGCTCCGCAGTTAAGAGCACTTGTTGCTTTTGTGGAGAACTCCGGTTCAAGTCCCAGCACCCATACGGTGGCTCACAACCATCCATAGCTCCAATTGCAGTGGATCTGGTGCCCTTTTGATAAGGGCACCAGGTGAGCATGTAATGTACAACCGAGACATTTAAAAACATAAAATAAATAGAAATTTAAAAATTCTTTAAAAGAATAGAAAAGTAAAATTAAGTTTCTCTTTATGCCTGTCCTGAAGCTTCTACCTAAAGAACTAGAGAGAAAACAAATGAAAGTCCTAACTATGGGGAAAGATAAAATAGAAATGCCAGTCTATTCAGTGATTTAATTATTTCTTAAAATCTAAGATCTACTAAAAGCAAAAACTTAATCTTCCTCCCATGGCTTCAACTTTGCTATGCACTGTGTGGACAGTGTGGTATTATTCTGAGAAATACAAATAATCTCTCCCTATAATTGATACAATTATTATGAACACCATCATTCCCAAGAGCTTTCCAGAAGGTAATACTAAAAATGTAACACAAAGGTTGGGAGCATCTTCATGACCACACATCAAGAAAACGAACAAAATAAAGCAAAGCCTCACAGTAATGCTTGGGATCTTACAGCCTCACAGTAATGCTTGGGATCTTACAGCCTCACAGTAATGCTTGGGATCTTACAGCCTCACAGTAATATTTGGGATCTTACAGCCTCACAGTAATATTTGGGATCTTACAGCATCACAGTAATGCTCAGAATCCTTTGATGTATGTAAACAGCAGCCAGCATCTTTTAAACTTCCTTTTCCAGGTACTATGCTGTGTTTTACATGGAATAGCTTGCTTAAATACAGGAATAACCCGTTTCTAGAAGCAAAATCTGGTTCCCAGAGAGGTTAACCAACTTTCCCAGGGTCACATAACTGCCAGTTGCCAGAGCAGCGTTCTAATCATGGCAACCTGACCAAGTGGGGGCTTTGGTCTAGGAGATGTCTCTAAAGCCATGTGACATGAGGTTATTTAATAAACTCTTTAAGCCTCAGTTTCCTCATCTTTAAAAGGAAGATTCTATTACCTACCCACAGAATTAATGAATGCATGTATTAAAATTCTTAGATGGCCGGGCAGTGGTGGCGCACGCCTTTAATCCCAGCACTCGGGAAGCAGAGGCAGGCGGATCTCTGTGAGTTCGAGGCCAGCCTGGGCTACCAAGTGAGTTCCAGGAAAGGCTCAAAGCTACACAGAGAAACCCTGTCTCGAAAAAAACCAAAAAAAAAAAAAATTTCTTAGAAAAGGGGCTCGTCACAAAGTAAGTACTCAAAATGTTAGCCATTGCCTTCATAACTCCTGCAGCCACAGCCACACACTCAAGAGGAAACGTAAAGTCCCCCCAACTTAGTCTGTGGTTTTGGTTTGGTTTGGCTGCCTTTCTCTCTTTGAGGGGGGATGTCACTGTTAAGAAAGTGGTCAGTTCTTGCCTTTAATGTATTGTTATAGAGGGGACTGGGGGAGTCATCCATCCCACACCCTTTCCTCAACAAACAGTGCCTCCAGCCTATATTATCTGGGCTGTAGTAACTCACTTACACCGGGGAGTCCGGGGAGGCCTTCCCAGCCCTTCAGTGGTGTGCTAACTCCCGGTACTCTCCTGGGCCTTCATTGCCTTTGCCTGAAGGAAACACGGCTCTTTCTGTGAAAAGTTAAGAATGCAGGGGTTTTTTTTTGTTTTGTTTTGTTTTGTTTTTCCTTTACAGGGACTAAAACCAAACAGGGGAAAGAGTAGCTAGTGGTGTTTTCTTAAAGATTAACATATGTGCATGCTAAAAATTAAATTGTCAAAATGTGAGAAGGAATCTCATTTATTTTCCCTGCTTCAAACAAATGAAAGTTTGTTTGTCCTGATGGAACAAATGGAGATTTGAGGCCATGTGGAAACAAGCTGAACTCATTCACTGCCAAGTGCTGCTCTCTGGCCATGAAGCTTTTCACCACTAGCCTCAAAAAATGACCTCACGAAAGCCTTGTCTGAAAAGGCCCACCAGCCATTATTGATTCACTGACAGGCTTTGGCCCTGCTCTGATTCTTAGTGGATTAATAATTTAAAATTATTTTAATGATTATTTTTCCTTTAAAAAAGCACCAGACTCCTCTCTTCCCTTCACCCAGCCAAAAACTATAGTGCGTTCCTCCTCTCCATCAGTCATCAAAGTACCACAGCTAACAGTCCATGAGAACCACATTGATTTAGGCCCAGATAATATCATCAAAATACAAATTATAGTAAACTCCTCACACTCCCCAGAGACCAGTAACCTGATTACTTCAAGTCACCTACAAATGGTTCCCCCAAATTGATAGTGAGACCAAGGCCGTTTATTTTCCTCCTTCTCACCCCTGACCCAAGATCAGCATGGCTGGGTTCATTTGTCTGGAGTAGGATCCAGCCAAGTGCAGTGCCATTCTAGTTGAGAGGATAAGCGTCCATTTTGATTTCCCAGCAGCCTCAAGACTGGGAGCCTTTCTGATGGCAGGTCCAGGACCACTTACGACTTCCCAGTCTAGGACTCTCTTGAGGGCGTCTGCCATGAGCCTGAGGAATCTGGACGAGATTGCTCCCCTAGTGTTAATGAATCCAGTTCATTGTGTGACTTCTGATATTCCAAGAAAGTAATACCTGGACTCTCATCGATCAAGAGATAATGCAGTGCCTAAAAGAATTGTCTGGAGTCAAGTCAGCTGAAGATTTTAAAACTGAAGGCTCCCAGAAGTCAGGAAATTTAGAAAACTAAAGTTTAGAATGTTAATTGAGAAGAGTCGTCCGGTAGAGGAGCATCTGCTGAAGAACTGAATACATCTGTCTTCCTTGGCACAGTGAGGAGCCAGGGGCCGGGAACACCTGGATTCCAGGCTCCGGTCTTTCACTCTGTTCATGCTTTGTTCCTTCCCGTGGTGTCCAGGAGACTGGTAGTAGATCAGTAGCCTCCTGAGATGAAGGCTGAGTTCATAGCAAGCCCATTAAATGTCAATCATTTCCCAAGTATTAAATATTCCTCAAAACACCACTTCAGAGCAGAAAAAATGGTCAAATGTGTTCAGAGACTAAGATAACTTTGTTGTCTACAGGGTGAATCAGAAAACATCAACATATTGGTGCACCTGAGAGGTCTTCCAGGGAAAGAACTGCTCAGGTTTCTTTAACCCACCTCTTCCCAAACAGATTTGATGTCTTAAGAAGTGTCTGTTGGTGAGGCATAAGTCTCCTTAAACTCGCTATGGGGAGTGCCCACCTGGAATGCTCTCCTAAAGGAAAGTTAGGGTCAAAATAACCTGAAACTCGTCCAGGCACCTCGGGGCCTCTGCCAGGAGCCTTCTGTGGAGTCTCCACGTGTGCTCTGTGCAGCGTGAGGGCTCCACTCAGCAGCGCCCCCTAAGGCAGTCACTGGTCAGTGGAATGTAACAGTCAAGAAAATAGATTGGGTTCCAAACCAAGCTTCCCACTTACGGAGCTGGAAAACACCAGGCAGAATAGTTCTTCCTTTCTGATTCATTGTCTTTATTTGTCAAATGTAGGTAGTAATAAAGATTACACATTATATATTGTATATATTATACACTATAGGATTTATTTATAATATATTTTTGTAATAATATAATTGTGTAATAGTAAACAATTTGCCCTTATACATATATTTGCTAACTGTGTGGATCTAGTGACCTATGGTCAACTACAGTCCAAAAATGTTAAATGGGAAATTGCAGAAATAAGCAATTTGTAAGTTTTAAATAACTTGTTAAAGTATATTGCTTTTGTTGCTCTGTTTTGTTGTTATTGTTCATTATTTGCTGTGCCCATTTATAAATTAAGCTTTATCATAGGTAAATAGATAGTACAAACAGAAGTTTGTACTATGTTAGATTTTAGGCACAGGGAGGCTTTGGGATGTGTTCCCATAAACAGAGGAGATTATTCTAATCATTTCTCACAGATTTGTTATAAACATTAAGTTAATCAAGTGTACAGCATTTATAATTGTGTGTGTAGTGTGGGTGGTGGGTGTGGTGTACGTGTGTGGTCTGTGCACATGTATGTAAATGCTAGTGTAGAGGCCAGAGGAGGACATCAAGCACCTTGCTCTGTCACTCTGTCTGTCCCCTTGAGACAGTATTTTCCACTAAACTAGAGCTGCCAACGAGCCCCAATAATCCTCCTGTCTCATCCCCCACAGAACAGGGGGTTAGATGTGTGTGTACAGCCACACTCATCTTTTTATGTGGGTACTGGGAACTTGAATTCAGCTCTCATACTGGAGCAACAAGCACTCTACCCACTGAACCATCTTCCTGTCCCCTTTTATTAACTATAATGTTTTTAGGATTACCACATTTTAATATTGATCACAGTATTACCTTCATGTCAGCCAGTCTTGTCTATAACATAACTGGTTTGGAATTTATAAAGAGTACCATCCTCCTCCCTTCCAGAACAGTTGGTTTCCCTACTGTAAAGAGCACAGATTAGCTTGTGTACGTGCTTTATACATTGTACATGTTTATAGGAAGATATCTCATTATTTGTATGTTATATCAAGCTACATGGGAAACAGCCCTTGTGAGCTTGTAGGAGAACTGATTTTTTTTTTATGCCAATGTAGAAAGGCTTTTATTAGAGATGAGAAAATGTGCGCATGCATGTGCACACACACACACACACACACACACACACACACACACACACACAGTAAGCACACAGAGAGAAAGACCCTCGACAAAACAGACAAGGACTAGCCGGGCGCTGGTGGCGCACACCTTTAATCCCAGCACTCGGGAGGCAGAGCCAGGCGGATCTCTGTGAGTTCGAGGCCAGCCTGGGCTACAGAGTGAGTTCCAGGACAGGCACCAAAACTACACAGAGAAACCCTGTCTCCAAAAACCAAAAAAAAAAAAAAAAAAAAAAAAACAGACAAGAACTTAGGAGCCTAAAAATCCAGTCTCTCCTCAAAGACTGGGTGTGTTATGGTTTTTGGTTTTTGGTTTTTTGTTTTTTGTTTTTTTTTTGCGGGGAGGGTTGTTTTGTTTTGCTTTTTAAGTCTTTGGAGGGTCCCCAACTCATACTGTTATAAATGCTCCAGGCAGATCAGTCCAGGAGCCCAGTTCCCTACAGGCAGGGGAAAGGCCCATAAGGTCTTTGTTTTAAACCACCAGGCTTTTGTCTCAGATCTGGTAAGTGATCTGCCTATCAAGAGAACTGACTTTCATTTAATGAGAAAAAAGAATTACTGTAAGCTAGGGCACCAGGAAGGAGGAAGGGCTCCATCCCCAAACTGGAGTGTCATCTAGCACCCAGACTCTGCTTCCCGCAGCTGCCCAGTGGTTCTGTCGCCTCTGACACCCTTGGTGCTTGTCTGTAGTTCTCAGGGCTCGACGCAGCAACTCTTTTCTGTTTGTTGGTTGTTTCCATCTTTCTGTTTTGTTTTTATATCAATGGGGGAAGGTCTTCCCTCAGCAGTCAGGAGTCCAGCCAATACTTTCCTGACCATACCTTCTACTGTCAAGTTGGATTAGAGCCTCCTTTTAGATAGCCCCATTGTCTCTGGGATATCCTAATATAAATATGATTTTAAATGAATTTTTAGGGTGAACTCAGATGACTCATGATAGGCAGTCAGTATCCTGAAATGCATCTGTCCCAGGTTATCTGAGTTTCTAGCATATTCGGCTGCCTTGACTGGCCTCTTGGAGCACACTTCCCAGGTCTGAAGGGTGTGATGCCTTAGTTCACATGTGGAGATGAGGCAGTTTCACCTGGATGAAGAATTTTCCTGAGTTCTTCTGTCAAGGAAGTACCAGTGAAATTTGAGTTTCTCAAGTACATTTCAGAGTTAAACTTGCAGGATCCCAGCCTCGACCAGGGATGCAGCTGAGAGAACATCCATGTAGCCAGCTTCCTTGGGCTCCTTCGAGACTCCTTCTAACAAGGCCACAGAAGGTGAACAGCAAGTTTCCTAAATTGGAAATCTGCATCTTTCAAAAGAAGAGATAGTGCAGCACTGTGAAATAAAGTGTAGCAGGAACAGGCTAGAAAAGGGTGTAAGTGCAAGTGATACCAACACTTTTAAATCCTGATGAAAGTATGAATGACCCCAAAGGAGCTAGAAGGTCACCTTAAATAATACAAATGAGTCAGTCATGAGACCACAGATTGTCATCCCAGCGTGAAGAGGCTAAGGCAGAGGGCCATATATTCAAGATCAGGCAGGCCTATAGTCTGCCTTCCTAGCAAGACCCTGTCTCAAAAACAAACAAGAACAAAAATACAGATGGCATAAAACAAGCAAGCATACACCGATTAGAGGACAAGGCTCTCCTATGGTATCCGAATTTAAAATTATTAAAGAGAAAGCACAAACAAACTGCTGTAAGATTGTCCTCTTGACTCACAATGCTTTGAGGCTCAAATGAAGTAATATGTATGAAAAGAGATTTGGAAGGACTCATTGTAAAATCCCCAGCCATCCTATTTGTACTTTGTTTTGAAATGCAACAAAGAGGAAAATGCCTTGATAGAGAAGTGTAGAAGCAGATGTGAAACAGTGTCGAAAATGAAGTCAAGTAAGCACAACTACCTTCAAGTGATGGAACACTTAGCAGGTTTCAAAGAAATCTTCTCCGCAGTGTTCTGTAAGTCAGAGAAAAGTCGGTGCAAAGTAGTGTCTATAATATGCCCGTGCTTATATGAAACCAACAAAACTCACGCACATGCATCTCTAGAGAGGAAGCCTAAGGAGTCTTGGTGGCTGACTCTGGTCAGGTCACCTGGTGGGCCATCAGCGAGTGAGAGACCCTTGGTTTTAGCTGATCGATCCTACATAACCCTCTGGAATTTTGTTCCACATGCATGTGCCACCAACTCCATATTACATCACAACACAGGAAGTTTAGTGGGTGCTGGGTCATGTAAAGCGAGGAGAGAAACCTGGGCAAAGGAGTTAAAAGTCGATAGGAATTGACTCCACAGAAGGAACACTTGGAAGCCCTGAGACATTTTAAAGTGTGCCCAGTGGACTTCTGCTACTTTATCACATCAGGTTCAGAAAACTCATTTTTTAAAAACCCCTTCCTCCTAGGAACCTAATTTGAAATAATCCTTTGTTTTCTAAGAAAGAGCATAACTGGCCAATATTTTTCCCCAAGTTCATGTATGTGTTTTTATCATTTTGCTTTTACTGAAGCGCTTAATAATGTATATTGTTTTTTCATTTTAAAAGTTCTCATTAGAAATAGCTCTAAAAACTATGTGTATAAGCTTGTCTTCACAGTATCATTATTGCAGGATAAATGAGAAGAAACTTGTAGCCTCACAAGGCCCTGAATAGGTTGTTGTCAAACTTATGTAACATTAAACACTGTTTGTTCTCATAAACTGAGTTCAAAACCTAGACTATGTGGTTAAGAGGGGTAGGAAATCAGTCCCTCAAACTGTCAGATTTTATGGATAGATGTTGAAGTCCAGCTCTGCCCTGTCAAAGGGTTCTGGGGGGGTGGGGGGAGGAGAGAGGAATGAGGAAATATTAGATAGAAAGAGACATAGCCGGAGAGAAAGACAGAGACACAGGAAAGCTTTGGGAGGGCCCTGAGTCAATACCCAGTCACCCCAAGATTTATTCTAATGGGCTTTTTATACACTACCAAGGGGAGAGGCAAAAGACCTCCCCCTTTCAAGATCAAAGCACAATGTACAGCCAAGTGTAGACCCTTCAAAACACGTAGTAACCACGCCCCTGGTCAAATCAGCTAATTATGCAGCCCTGCTGGGTAAAGCAAGCTCAGACTTTCTGACCTTGATTAAGGCCTTACTAGGGTGTCTCTGTGGGGCCCCACAAATAGATCAGACTCTTTCTGTAGACAAATTTCTAAACAGTCTTAGTAAATAAGAAACACAGAGCCAAATACAGAGGAAATAGCCAAAGAGATCAGAGCAATAGCCACGACCTCTGATCTCCAGGCAACTTTATTTATTAACATACAAATAAAATATCACATTTCATCACAAATAAAATATCACCACATCTTCCAGTGGATTCAAGGCTGTTTGTAAGTTATATCCACAACAGAGATGTGCTCAGTGGTGAAAGAAGGTGTGTTTTCAAGTGCAGTATCTGAAAAGGGCTACTTAGACAGCATTTTCTCAGGCTCTAATTATAGACAAACAGGCAGTTTTTAATACTTTTCAGAAGGGCTTGACCCCCTTACAGCCCTCCTGTGGCACCCCTCCCATGCACATCTCTACTCTTCATGGTTCTAAGTAATACTAACGTAATGAACAGACAGCAGTTGGGCTCATGAGGGGTTCTGTCTTTACTATGCTAACCCTGGGATTTGTAGCACTAATTCTAATTGATCTTAATAATAAAAACCCAGAGTCAGATATCAGGGTGAATGCCAGAAGATTAGAGAAGCAGAGCAGCCAGTCACTGTGAAACTTCTTACCTCTAGGAATCCTCAGACTGAAAGGGCCGAGCTGCTGTCTCCACCCTGCCTTATCACTTCCTCTTTCTGCCCAGCCATATTACTTCCTGTTTCTGCCTCCCAAATGCCATGTGCTTTCCAAGCGCTGTGCTTAAAGGTGTGTACCACTACTGCATGGCCTCTAGTGGCTAGCTCCACACTCTGATCTCTAGGCAAGCTTTGTTAGAGCACAAACAAAATATCACCACGTTTCCCCCTTTTTGTCTAAAATTAAAAAAGAATGTTATAACTAATACAAGAAAAACTTAGTTTATATATATAAACCCTTATATTTGAACGGACAGGCAGGAGAGAAACTTCCACCTATGGGACTTCTAGACCCTAGTAGATTAGAATTCTACAGAGGGGTCCCATCCACCACAGTTACTTCTGGGAGGATTGCCATCAATGACAGTGATTGAAGTGCCCATTGCCAAGTTTCAAAGTCCAGATCCCCCAAGCTCACGGGTTCCAGTCATCATGAGATGGACTGCCCTATCCTCCACTGTGGGCACTTCCATCTAAACTTAGATGATCTAGATCTGTGTAGATCACTTGTATTCATGGTGTGGAAACAGTCAGATGAGTGTGCCCTTACCTCTCTATCTGTGCATGTTTTGATCTTCTCTGTGTTGGGGGAAAACTCCCTAAGGAGGATAGGATTCACCTGGGACAACAGAGTCTGGAGTTACATCCTGCTCTGTCCACTCCCTGGATTTTATTCTCCTTTAAAGATGTGGTACTTACTGGGTGATGGTAACACAGGCCTTTAATCCCAGCACTTGGAAGACACAGGCAGGCAGATCTCTGTGAGTTCAAGGCCAGCCTGGTCTACAAAGTGAGTTCCAGGACAGCCAGAGCTATAACACAGAGAAACCCTGTCTTGGGGGAAAAAAAGAAAGATATGGTACTCTTTAGGGACAGTTTGGTAACTTGTATTGTATTTTAATGGAACCAGTTGAGGTAGGGGGTCAGGGATTCCTGAATTTTAACATATGATACTCTCCTCTAGGTAACATTTGTGTCAAGAAAAGTTTTAAAGTAGCCATGCTGATAATGAACACCTGTAATCCCAGTATTTGAGAGACTGAGGCAGGAGGAGTTGTGAGTTCAAGGCCAACCTGTACTACAGAATGAGTTCCAAACCAGCTCAGACTACATAACAAGACCCCACCCCAACTGGAAAGAAGGAAAAAGTAAAACTTTAATCTTTTTTTCAGTTTGGTTTATCTTTTCTTTTTTATTCAAAGGTATGACACTGGCATTTGCAGGAACATATTTATTGGTGAATTTTGCTCCAAATATGACCCAGGACGTCTCAGCAAGAACAGTACAGTATTACTTTGTTGGCTGGCAGTTCCTGGTCTATGTGGTAAGGGTTCTAAATATTTTACTGTTCCTGATGTATATTCGCTAGATCGCTGGTAGCTACAGCGTTAGAAAACCCTCGCAACCCTTTCTTGTTAGCACAGTGACTTACTAAGATGTAAGTGTATGTTATCAATACCGAAGGATTTGAGATACTAAGTCACTATTGAATTACCTGCCCAAAAAGTCCTCATTGTGATCAAAGCAGCAGCGATAATACAGTCCCAAGGGATACAGGGGAGGAGGAAGGAAGGGGAGGAGGGAGCTGGTAAATAGGCAGTTGAAGACATTAATTGAGATATTTTATTTGATACAATAGCTGCATCTGGTAAGTATAAAGAAAGAATTGGATCAAAACAGTAGATATATAACTTGCTACAGAATACAGTTAAGACTGGAGAGAAAGAAGATTCTAGAAAGGGCAAGGAGTAGAAAAATTGGAATTGTCTAAGTGAGCATTTTCCTAAGAACTAGTTTTGCAAAATACTTGTAAATTTGATAATAAAGAATTGAAGTCTGCAGATTCACCTTTTTAGGATCAGAGGTGACCTGAAAAGGTATCTGATCTAGTTCTCTGATGTAGAAAAGATTGTCTTACTCTATCAAGTTAGTGTTAAAAGCACACAGTTGACATTTACAAGTTTTACCAGTGAACTTTGCTCCAAGTATAAATCAGGCTCATGTCATGGCGGTCTGTGACGAGAGTTCTCTGTCTCACTGTCTCTGACATAACCCTGACCACTGGAACACACACACCTACATTTGTTTCTCCACTGTTTCCTTCTTGATTCCTTTCTCTTTTCCTACAGAAAAATAGTTAATTTCTGTGTTTTCAGTGTTCATATGCAACACACCATTAATAAACTGTCCTGTAGCCTTCCAAGTCACCCACTTCCTCACCTCCCATCCATGCCTTTCTTGTTACATCTAGTAGATCTCTCTATATATATTGCTGAGATAGAAGGAGGGAGAGAGGGAAGGAGAGAAGGAGAAAGGGAGGGAGGGGAGGAGAAAGGGAGGGAGGAAGGGACAGAAAGAATTCTTGAATTTTGTACAGCGTTTACTCCATGCCTGTCATCTCCTTGATTTTCTTGATATATTTTACATTTCTTTCCTTCTCTGATTACTCCATCTTGGGTTCTTTGTGGGCACCTCTTCATCTGCCAACTGCATATGTCTACTTATACAATACGTGCTACCAAGGCCTTCTAAAATACTGTTTTAGTCTGTTTTTCTATTACTGTGTAAACACCGTGACCAAAAGCAAGTAGGGGAGGAAAGGGTGTATTTGGCTTGCAGTTTACAGTGCACGATTGAGGGAAGCCAGGGCAGGAGCTCCAAACAAGCACCTGGAGGTAGGAGATGAGGAAGGCACGGAGAAGCAGAGGGCTGCTCACTGCCTTGCTAGCCATTGCTCTCTCCATTTACTTTCTTACATAGCCCAGGATAACCTGCCCAGGGGTGGAAGTGTCCGCTCTTGGCTGGATCCTCCCATATCAGCCATTTGTCAGGAAAATGCCTCTACAGACATCTGATGGATGTGATTCTTCAGTTGAGTTTTCCTCCCAGGTGTCTCTAGTTTGTGTCAAGGTGATAAAAAAAAAACAACTAGCCAGCACAGATGGCATTGGTCACACATCATGCCTCTTGCAATCCATATCTACTTCTTCTCAGGCCTCTCCTGACGCTTTGCATTCTGCATTCACTCACTGCTCACTCTTTGCTCACCCCTTCATGAATGTTCCATGGGTTCCTCAAATGCAAATATCAGTATCTGAACTCAGTACTTTGCCCCCAAACTCTCTCATCTCTTATCTTTTCTGTGTCAGTCTGTCATATTGGAAACCTGAGCTACATATGACTTCTCTCACATCTTGATTCTCCACCCTCCGTCCTTACATGTTTCAAAGTCTCTTGAACTTGCCCCCTCTCTGGTATTCCCACTGTCATTGCGTTAACCCAAGCGTTCATCGTCGGTTTCTCAGGCCATGCCAGCAGTGTCTTAAGAAGCATGCCCTCCTTGCTGGTCATCATCAGTACCATAGCTACAGGCATCACCCTGCCAGCCACATAACTCAGTGCCATTTTGCCTATGGTTCCTCTGCCGGGAAAGTACCCTACTTCCTCTAACCTGTAACTCTATCACCTTCCAGCTCCCTGCAAACCCACCCTCATGGATACAACTCTGACACAGCCTCTTCTGTGGAAATATTGCAAAACTAGTTTCTCTATTTGCTATACTTTTAAAAGCCACATTATGACATAATTACCAATTTACCTGTCCTCTATTCCAGCAATTCACTGCCACGAGAGAATTAATGGTTAATCGGTCAATCAACCAGCCCATCACTCAACAATGGCCTGCCTAAAGAAACACCTGTTTGTGATATATTGCTAGCCAGGCTCTTATTATCATGGACTTCATTTCTGTGCTGGCTGTCACTTCCCAGCTCTTCCTTAGCTCTTGTCGTTAGTGCTGGGCATTGGACTTCCCAACTCAAGTTAGCCTTCCTGGGGTCTTTCATACTCTGCCTCCACTCCACACCTCTCATTTTCTTACTTGTCCATCATCAGAGTCTTTTAACCACCACAGCTTTCATCAACGACCTCTAAGAACTAGAAGGAGCTTTAATCTCTGATTTACTTCTGTTCTTTATACTTTATTAAATATTTCATGGTAGTGCAGGCTTGAAATCTGACCAACACATTACAACTTTCTGCCTATAGGCAAAACAGATGCTTCATCCAGTAACAAAAAAGGGACATAGCCTATGGCCAGAAAATGAATAGCCTGAGTTGGAGCCTCTGGAGATTAAAGACGCATCAAGCCTTCTTTCCCGGAATAAACTGCATGGTTTAATGATGATGTATCTTGTATTGTTTTTAGTACCAGAGAATACATCTGAAAAGGACAAAATTGCCTTTTTAAATCATTACTTTTCCTTTTTTCCTTCATGGTACTGAGGATTGAAACCAGGCTTAGTTAGCACTCCCTAGGCAAGAATTCTACTACTGAGATGTGTCCCCAGTCCATGGACTTTTTATTAAACCTTACGGATGGACAAAAATACTCCAAGTTTAATTACATTTTGGTATTTTTCTAAAGTTGACTATTTATATAATATTTTTAATCTCTGAGAATTGCATACATGTATACAATGTATTTTGACCATATTCCCCAGTCCTCCACCAGCTCCTCCCAGTTCCACCCCTCATCCCCACACCCTCACAACTAAATGTTCTCAAAGCTAACTCTTAAGTTCATTTATTTACTTTCCCATTCAACATAGTGTAGTGTAGT
>CABHPR010114394.1:0-14128 GCA_902168415.1 Peromyscus melanophrys | reverse complement strand
ATTGACCTCATTAGTCTTGTCCAGGCGTTCTTAGATCATCATTTGGGAAATTAATCATTCATCTATTCAGATGATATTAATTACAGAAGGAAATATTTACTTCAATTCCCTGTGTTCCTTTTATTTTAGTGTGATAAATTAATCTACCACAATATTAAAAAAGAAATGAATGCATAAGTAAACACTCTATTTGTGTGGCCGAATAACCAAGCACCCAAGTGTGGAGCACTGAGGAGGGACATTCCCAGGGTCCTAGGTCTATGATGTTTGCCGTTGGTATGTATATTTAGGATGGAAAAGAAGTTGCTGTGATGAAAATAGTCAATGATGTAAAGAAGTTATAGGTTTCCCTGTGAGTGTTGGGGATTTGAGAGGCGACTCTAGAAGTTACTATACAGAAAAGTCTTTTAAAAACACAACCTGAGCCGGGCATTGGTGGTGCATGCCTTTAATTCCAGCACGCGGGAGGCAGAGCCAGGAGGATCTCTGTGAGGTCGAGGCCAGCCTGGGCTACCAAGTGAGCTCCAGGAAAGGCACAAACCTACACAGAGAAACCTGTCTCGAAAAAACAAAAAAAAAAAAAAAAAAAAAAAGCCCCACAACCTGCCCCTTATTAACACTGTGTAAGCACATAGGTGTGACCAAGAACGAAGTCCCCAGGACCAGGGAGGCAGGGCAGGCCCAGGAGGTGTGGTCCTTGATGCTGCTGCTGACCTCAGCAGGTGCTGTCCCTCCTGGACTCTGCCCTCTTCTGCGTGGCCAATTCCATCTGTCCTTCCACTCTCCACTCTCGTCTCAAACATGAGTTCAAGATTTTTCCTCCGGAAAAAGGGATGCAAGGAAGGGGCCTGATTTCAGGCCTCAGGCTAAACAGAAGAAGGCACAGAGACAGAAGGAAACCACAGGCCAGCACTGGTGGAGGTGGGAAGCAGAGAGAGCAAGTGCCTGAGAAGTTCTGAAGAGGATGGGGAAGGAGATGTCAGGCCCATCCAGCACAGCAGGCAGTTGTGTGGACCCCAGGAGAAGCCTCTGCAAGGCCTGGGGAGTGGGGTGTGAACCCTGAAGTTCACCCCCACCTAAACAATCTCTGTTCTCTGACACTCATTCCACCAAGCCCAGTGGCATGTACTAAAAGTTGGTCTTAAAAATTAAAATGCAAGGAGCACAGCAACAGGCCCTAGATGTTTTCTCTAAACTGCCAACTTCTCCACATCTGAGCTGCCAGTTAAAAAATAATCCAATGGCTCTGGCTTTGGATAAAAATTTGCCAAACAACACACCCAAGACACAATTGCCTCTGAAATATTTCATGAAGCAGGAAAATAGCAACCCAATCAGGCCCCGCTCGTTCCACTGGAGGTGAAAATGTTTTAAGCATATTTAGATTCTTTAGTCAGAAGTCCATTCAACCACGTGCAATGGTGATGGGGATATAATGGAAAGAATTTTCTTCAATCTACTCTGGCGTTGATGAAATATTCATGCTAAATAGCTACTTCTGAGCACCTGGAGGGATCTGCTAGTGTTTTACAAATGGGCTTGTTTTCCTAATACACACAGAGCCCCTTGCCTCCACAGCTGAATTAATCTGAGTCTGCGTTCTAGGTGCAAGAATGGAAGCTCCGGGAATACTGCCAGAGTTCAGAACAGAGAAATGGGCTGTAAGGAAGCCCCTCTCATGAAACCCTGTCACTTGATGTCTATGACTAAAAGCAGCATAAGGAGGAAGAGTTTGTTTGGTTTATGGGTTCAGGCTCCAGTTCCTCATTGAGGGGAAGTCAAGGCAGGAACTCAAGCAGCTAATCAGGTCACATCCACAGTCAAGAGCAGAGAGAATGCTCAGCTGGCTTCCCTCACCCCATGCAATCCAGGACACTGCCCATGAAACAGTGGGTGTGTTTTCCCACTTCAGTTAACCATCAAGACTGTTATCCACGGAGAATAGTACAGGCATACCCATAGGCCCACTGATTTGGACAATCCCCAAATTGAGATGACCTTCTCTGGTGATCCTACTTTGTGACAAGTTGACATTTAAGACCAACCATTACACCCACCCTCAAAAGAACAATCTTTTGACATTCAAGTGTGTGTGTACAGAGTGTTGGCCGTGAGTTCTCTCCAAAATGGTCACACACAGCTACCCACTGGTCCCTCAGGCCCTATACATCCTCAACAGAATTGGGGAAATGTCTGTTCTAACTCAGCCACCCACACTCCCCTTCTTTGTCTCCTGTTCAGGTTTAGGTTTGAGACTGGTTTAGGGATGCTTTCTAATCACTTCTGGTCAATGCAGACATTTTCTTAATAAATAGTATGTGTTGGTAAATGCTCTCTGATAGCACACAGCAAGCCTGCCCCATCTCTTCATATTCCAAAGGCTCAGGGTGACTTCAGGGAAGAAGCAGCCCTACCTTTTACCCATCGCCTGATGCTTTTGTTACTGGAATGGAGAGGATGCCAGCTCCCTTCTCCCTGGCAACCCAGTCACCTCATTAGCTGGTGGAAGACCTTGCTGGCTGCGGTGTGGGCAGTGCAGCTAGCTACTCTGCAATGAAGCACGACATCACAGGTGCTAGCTCAAGGAGACATCTTGAGAACAGTGATGGAGCTGGGCTATTCTGGAGCCGACTCAGAGGCAGTGATCAGCTTCATCAACATTGCAAGCAGGTGGGTCTGTCCTCTGCGCTCCTCCAGACCCGCGTGTCTCTTTCTCAGACATAAGAATATATTTTAAAAGCATTTTTACTTATCTGTGTGGGCATTTGCCTCATGCATACACGTGGAGGCCAGGGGCTGACCTCCATAGTTCTCACTTCACTCTGAGGGCCCTAGGGTTTAGGATTCAGTCTTGGAGGGAAGCGTCTTTACCCACTGGGCTGTCTTCCCTGTCCAACAGGAACTCATTGAAGGAAAGGTAGTCCTTTTTGCCTGCACCCACTCTCTGGATTTGTTTTCAAAGTCCCTCTTCTCTCATATTTTGTCCATTTGTCAGTTTGGGGTCTTTTTCTTGATGCTAATGGCTGCAAACTCTAATATTAGAAAGCTGTTTCCTAGGGCTGGAGAGGTGGCTCAGCAGTTAAGAGAATTACCTGCTCTTGCAAAAAGCCTGGCTTCGGTCCCTAGCAGTCATATGGTAGTCCACAACCACCTGTAACTCTAGCTCCAGGGGTCCCAATGCCTTCTTTTGGCCTTAGTGGGCACTCACACTCATGTGGCATGTGGTGCAACACACACACACACACACACACACACACACACACACACACACACACAGTCTCTATTTTCATAAAAAAAAGCTATTTGCCACACCAGCTGCCAAAGTCAATTGCTCTCTTTACCCAAGCAATTTTTAATATTCTCCACGACCTGAGCTCAGAGACGTATTCCCAATATTTACCCTGAACAATCCCCTCTTCTGAAGCCCTGCATTTCTTCTATGTCACTGTCATCTTGCCCACACCCCTGGTACTATTCCCACTACCTCCTTTCTTGGAGACATTTTAATTAAGAAACCAGGGTTGCCGTAGCACACTTCGGTGATAACCTCTTTTATGTCGCTCTCTTCAGCGGAGCCTGGAATCGGCAAAGCGTCTTTTATCTCCCTGCTCAGTCTCCCTCTCCTCCTTTTGTTCTACGTTTCTTGTTGGATCACAGGTCCTCACATTTTAATTCAGCCCCATCTCTCTTCCACACGATGCCGTTTACATTAATAAATTCATCTCTACAATGACGGGCACGCTGTCGCCTGTCTCCCCACGTCATTGATTATTGTATCCTTTGAAGATTCAAAGGTGCGTCAGATCTACCATGAAAAAGGACAAAAAAAATAATAAGAAAGAGAGAAAAACACATTTGATATTCTCCCACATCTGAGTCTTCTCTGGGCCGGCGGTTTTGATGTCGTGATGGTAAAACAAGTACTTAGAGAAGAGGGTGCTCGGAATAAATATTCAATTGCCGTGTAATTCGCATTCTTCCCTAAGAGGCAGAAGGGCCCTGCTCCTCTTTGGAAGTCACGGTTGGCAAATGCAGACACTGTTTGATGACTGAGCTCTGAAAATCTTCTCTGGGACCTAGGGAGCTATGTCTGCACCCCAGTTGCTCTTTGAACTCACCCCACAGGAAACAATGTTTTCTACTTCCCTTCCATATGGAGCTCTTGGATGCTCAATGCATCTTTCAGACACTTGTGCAAACCAGTGGCTTCCAGGGCAGCAGGGAGAGTATTTTTGAGCTTGCTATGCGTTACGTGTGGGCTTGCAAACACTTTTCTCCTTTAATCTACACCCACAGTCTTTGGGACACGTCACTGCACTCCCATGCTCCAGAAGAGGAAACTGAGGTCGGGAAATTTTGAACATATAGCCCAGGCACATGCTTTGGAGAGTGGAGAAGTTGGGACTTGAACCTGGGTCATTTTAATCTGATGTCTAGATAATTATCCACTCTGCCTCCTGATTCCTGCATAGCTTGCTTTCCCTGTGAAAAATTTAATTACTGAAAGAATTTTGTTTCAGATCTCTTCCAGGGAAACAGTCCTGGACAGTGATTATCTGTGGTCTGGTTCTTGAGTTTAATCTTCAAATCATCTTTTGAGTTTACCTGGCCCCTCATGTTCACTGCTACCACTTGGGTCTTAGCCAATATCAATTTTTTATTTTTATTTTATATGTCTAAATATTTTGCCTATATGTACATATGTGCACTATATGTATGCAGTGCGCAGAGAGGCCAGAAGAGGGCATCAGATCTCCTAGAACTGGAGTACCAGTGGTTGTGAGCTGCCATGTGGGCACTGGAAACTGAACCTGGGTCCTCTGCAAAAGCAGTCTGTGCTCTGAACCTATATCCCTCCCCTTTTTGGCCTTTGAAACAGGGTCTCACTATGTATCCTTGGCTGTCTTTGAACTCACTATATAGATCAGCTTCACCTTGAACTCACAGAGATCTGCCTGCCTCTGCCTAGAGTGAATTCAGGTCCTTATGCTTGCATGCAAACACTTTACTGACTGAGCTGTCTCCATGGCTCCTTAATATCATTTCTTTTGCCCTGAAAGGCAAATTATTCCTAGGATTGAAGGATTAGCATGTGGAGGGGGTGCTGTGCTTTCAACTACAGTCATTATTTTTCTCTTCATTTGTATCAACACTTAGAGGAATCCTACTATCGCGATATTTTCTTTCGTACTAAAATGTTATTTGTATGTTAATAAATAAAGTTGCCTGGGGGTCAGAGCTATTAGCAAGCCATAGGAAAGCAGGGCGGTGGTGGCGTACGCTTGTAATCCCAGCACTTGGGAGGCAGAGCTAGGTAAGTCTCTGTGTGTTCAGGGATACAGCCAGCATTGGAGACACACACCTTTAATCTCAATACCAACCATAGGAGACCTGGAGGTCTGTACAGACAGGCCGTGACGAGGCGGTCATGTGGTTGGGTTTACAACCAATGAGAAGGCAGAACTGAAAGTCTTTATAAAGACTTTAACACAGGAAGTAGCTCCTCCTTCAGAGAGGTAGGACCACTGCAAGAGGAAGGGTAAGGTTTTAGCTCTTAGCTCTGACCTCTTGGCTTTCTTCTTTGCATTGGTTCTGTGTTTCTTATTTAATAAGACAGTTGGTTACATCTACATCCTACTTTCGTGTCCTGGCTGGGCCGCTCTATCCAGCGCTTACCCTTCATCTTCCATGCTCTATTTTCTCTTCCCCACATACACTGCCTTACTTCATTTATTATTCTCCTTTCCCATTAGCATGTAAATCCCACACATGTAAGTCACCAACCGCCACTCAGCCAAATGTCTGGCCTATAGTAGGTGTTCAATAATGCCTGGATTTGTGGATAATAATAACTTAATTTCCATCCTTTACCATGAGTTGAAATACAAAGGATCTTAATCATATTAGGAGATGAAAAATGAGAAAGAATGTAATCAACCGCGATTCGCTGAGTGCCTATTATGTGGTTTCCATTAGTTAAATGGTGTGTGAAATACAAAATTGTATCTGAGGAGGTGTCAGGCTGCCATTTATTGTGGTGAAGGTTGTGCACTGCACAAAACCCCCCTGGGGGAGATAGGCCAGGGCTAAAACTCACCCTCTTTTCTGTAGGTGTATGTCCAGGGGTGCTGGGTCCCTTAGGGGAATGGCTGCTTCTGAGTGACTTGAGGGCAGTGGGGTGTTGGCAGTACCCAGATGGTGGGAGCTGATCCCAAGCCTTAACTCCAGTTACACACAGCGAGGTGAAGTCACAGAGAGGGAGGAACTGAAGGGCGATGTATTTCCAAGAGGACAGCAGAACCACGGGCTTCAGTGATGGAGCGCCAGTCAGGCTTAGCTGCCACCGGCTAGACAGAAATGCCCTGCACTGAATCTGGCCATCTTGCTTTCCTATCCTGCCTCTGCAATGTGCGGCGTCAGGAAATTTGCAACCCTTCTCTGAGCATTGTTTTCCTCTCCTCTGAAATAGGTAGTCACCCAGACCATGCAGAGAAGTCTTCCCTGGGCCTAACATCCTAAATACATCAGCATCCCCAAACTTCTCATTTCCCTTCCGCTTTTGATTTGTATCCATAGCACCTGTTACTATCCAAATGTCTCATGTTTTACTTACTGTTATTATTTTGTCTGTGTCCCCCCCCCCCCCACTTCCCCCACTGCCCACCAATGTCTAAGAGCCATAAGGCAGGGATTTGATTTTTCTCTTTCACACTTAACACCCTAACCCTGGTAAAACAGAGCAGTTCTGGCACCTGTTTTGAGCTCAAACAACATATGAATCAAACGAGTGATGAATTAATGCAGCTGAGAAGGCAAGATGAGCCTGAGTGGAGCAATAACATCCGCTGAGATGCTACACTGTGTTTACTGACTGTTAGCGGAAGCGGAGATGGACGCTGATGGATAGGACGCTTGGCTGAATGCTAACCTGCATCTACAGGACAGCCTGGGCGATGTTGATGGACAGACTGGAAGTCCTCACCTAAAGGAGCCACAGATAGATAACAGTGCCACCATGCCGTACCTCCTGAGTGCTCCCCTCAGGCTAGGCACGGTGATGCATACTTTACACGTATGTTATCTCATTAGCTTTAAATGCAGATGAAGAAACTGAGGCATACCCAGCCCAGACTCAAATAGTGCCTCAAAGCTAAAATAAACAAAAGTTTTGAAGAGTGTCAGTATGGAGTAGTATTCCAATGCAGTGGGAGGGGGACAAGATAAAGTCTTTAGCTTCTAGAAGATTCTCCTTAAGTAATGATCATTATCAGACCAATAGCTAGGGCAGAAGGATGTCATTGAGTGTTTTGTACATTCTCTTTGCCTCTCTCTCTCTCTCTCTCTCTCTCTCTCTCTCTCTCTCTCTCTCTCCTGTAGACTGCATTTATCTATCAATTCAATATGTCTGTGAACTCCCTCACTTTTACCCACAGAAGTTATCTGTCCTGTTGGATATGCTGAATGACACCAGAATAAGAGATGCACAGATCGCAAAAGTAGCTCCCTGGATGTCTTGTTGTAAAATTGTGTACATTTTATATATTTATAATAACCACAATCTCTAAATAAGAGGATAGGGAATGGGACAGTTGGGCGTTACCCTAAAAGTAGTGTCTTTCCACCTTCACACAGACCTTGGTGACAGTGGTGTCCCCTTGCTCTGTCCATAGCTTTTGCTCTTGCACTTGGTTGTCACATTCTGAGTCAGTTTAGAACAGCGGTTGAACAGATGACTATGAATCTGTTGCCTTTTGTTCAACTTTGACCACTCCTTGGGGCTAAAAATATGCTGTGTAATTATTCAAACACTCTGTATCCCAGTTTTAACACATGTGTGTGGGGGGGTCATAATACCTCCCACACCATGAGGTTACTATAATATGGAACACTTGTACAAATACAGAATAGCTAACGCATAAAGAATGCCCACCTTGTCAAGCACTTAAACTTTGTAGTTTCGGGTGCACTTCAAGTAGGTGACTACGACATGTTACGTATCTTAAAACCTGGATTTTCCTTTTATAGTGGAACATCTTTATGTGCCAGTGTCAGTGTACATACACACACCAACATGCTTGCACAGCACCCTTCAAATGTTAGGTATTACTTCTCTAAATGGGGTTCCTTCAGCACCTGCAAAGACAGCTATCACGGACTCTAAGAAGAAACTCCCAGTTCCAATTACACCACGTAAGTTGGCCTTTACTGAACTCTTTTGCTAACACCCACATCATATCTGTTTCCATGCCCTCTTGATTTACCCCGAAGAATGTTTCTTATCACAATCAGATTGCTTACAGCCAGTAATAAGAATGGAATCGCAAGAACCACTATGGGAAAAAAGAAACATCTTCTACAAGGAAACAAAGATAAGGATGACAGCAGATGTCCTGCTGTGAACAATGCCAGCAAGAAGACAGTGGAGCTGCAGACTTCTAAAGGGCGAGCAAAGGAAAAAGAACGGTCAGCTCAGAATTCTATACCTGGTGAAAACATCTTCCAATATTGAAGGTGAAATGAAGACTTCTAAACATACACAGATATGTTCTTGAACTTGGATTCAGTGACAACATGCCACTGAGGTGTCACTGACCTTTAGGATCAGCCCTGCCTCTCATCTCCCCCATCCCAACAGCACCTTACCTTGCCTCTCCTGCTTAACCATCTCATCAAGCTGCCCACATAGCCGTCCAGACTAGCCATTATGTAATTCTACCCTTCAAAAGTTACCCTTAACACAGCTCAGAGTGGATGCTAAGTGGATATTTGTTACTGGAAGAAATTAACAAGCAACCCAACATCTTTTGTAGCTCACAGGGTGGCCTATGTCCTCTTACCTGGACACTGAAGATCCTCTAAGACTTGAGCTCTCACTCCTGTTCTGCTGGAATTGCCTGCTGAAGATCAAATGCTACTTCGTCTTCTGCACTGAGCAGTACTTTTTGTTTGTTTCGTTGCTTGCTTTTGTAGTGGCGGGTCTTGAACCCAGCGCCTTGCGCATTCAGGGCAAGTGCTCAGCCACTGAGCTACACTCCTAGGCAAAGCAAGTTTTACCTTTTCCTTTCTCTGTGCCTTACCCTATAGCACCTGTCTCACACCAATTCCCTTCCCACGGGAACTCCACCTCCTTTCAGATGCTCTCTTCGGTGACCCTATTCAAGAAAGTTGTGGTGGTTGGGGAGGAAGGTGTTGTGACCCAGGAATCCATGCAGCCCCTGACAACGACTGGGCTGTCTGCTGTACACCTCTGCTCAATCTTAGACACCTGCCCTGTAACTGCTGCAATTGTGACAGAGTTCACCACGCTGTCGACTTTGACGGTGCCTGCATTGACTCTTGACTTTGGCTTGCAATATGTTATTCAAAAACAACAGAACAGTGTCACACGTGGCAACAACCCCATAATCTTGGCTCTCCTGCTTGTTTCAAGGGATGTGTGATGGTTAATTGTGGTTGTCAACTTGATTGGCTCTAGAATCAACCTAAATGCAAGCTGCTGGGCATCCCTGTGAGGAATTGTCTTGATCAGGTGTTCAGCAGCCTCACAGGACTGCTGAGATAGTCAGCTTCGTGCACTGAGCAACACAGGGTCCTCAGCCTCTGTTGGGAGACAGGCATTGTTTCACTACCCACACACTGTCATGGAAGCCAGTCTAAAGAATCACATTTAATATGTAGTCACTCTCTCAGTTCATTCCTCTAGAGAAATGTGAGTGGCATGGATGGAAAGGGGAAATATCATGGGGCAGGGTTGGCACTATAACAGATTAAAGGCAGCTGGAGATATTTGGGTTGCCAAGAGTTACATTCTTACCATACAAACTTTGACAGGTCTTGGGTGCATGCCTGCATGCATCTTCGGTGGTTCAGTTTGATACATATTTCCAGAAAAAAAAAGAAAAAAAAGCTAAACAAAGAAAAGTCAGTCCCCTGCCTCTGTGGTAATATCAGCTCATTTTAGGCAGCACTGAGTTTCAGCAAGGTGAAGGGATGTTTCCTAAGTACACAGAGAAACAGTGCCATACAGACACTAGTATTGATTTGAGCCCATATCAATATTTCTCCAGAGGAATACTCAATCTTGACATAATCAAAAGACAGGATTAGGATTGGTTTTTCTATTTCAGAGTGGTTCAAGGACTACTCTTAGTAAGACTTGGGAAATAGTTTGTCACATCCCCAACTTTTTTCTTTTAAACAAAGTTTCATCTGTGAATAATCCCGATTCAGAAATGATCATGTTCAAGTGTAAATGAAACAGATGTCTCCATCTACTCTTGGTTCTCATCAAAAGTCACAGTGGGTCTTGGAAGGTAGCTCCTTCCAAGACAAAGTGCTTGCTGTGCCTGTGTGAGGACTGGATTTCAGACCTTAGCACCCATGCAAAAGCTTAATGGGCCTGGTGGCCTGCCTGTAAGTCCAGTGTTTAAAACAGAGAGATAGGAGATCCCCAAAGCAAGCTGGCTGACTTTGACTTCAATGAAGAGACCCTGCTTCAATGAATAACGTGGAGTATGGTTGAGGGAAATGCCCAACATCACTCTCAAGACTTTATATGTATACACATACAGTCGCACCCATACACATGTGAACATGTATACACATGTACGCACACCACACACAGAGATACATTCAAACAAACAAACAATGGTACATGTTTGGCTGGTCATATTTGCATAGGCTTTCTCATTGGTCTTCCCATACTGTCTTGTGGTCAGTCCAAAAGAATTAAATCCGAATGGACTCAATCTGTACTGACACGTGTCTATAAAGCATAGGCTTTCGTAGGGAGAATTTAAATTAGGCTTCAGCAGAGCCTCTCAGCCCTGAAAATTGAAAGTGTGAGTCGTAGTAGCAATAAAATACTCGTGAAATGCAGTCACAGCCCAAGGATAATTTTTCTGTAATTGCACCTTCATTTCTGTGACCAGTCTTCAGCTCTGGTGCAGAGAGGACACTTTTCACCTCAAGGTGCAGTAGCTGCTAGATAACCTCTCCAAGACAAGGGGAATTACCAAAGGAGGCATGCCCCAGCTGCAGATCTCTAACCAAGCCTCCTCGAGGTGACATTTGATATGTCCCTGTGTGGCCTCGGGGAGAAATGTGGATATGTATTCTAGCTACTGGTGGTTAGCTGTTGATTTCCTGGGAGTGCTGATTGGCTTAAACAAGCTAGGCAAGACCAAAGTCCATAGCTCACTCATCAGGCGTGCCCTGATGGCTGGTACAGGCTGGTGCCTTAAGAAGCAAGGTCTATACCACACATTTCTGCTGATTTTTAGTTCAAGGTGATCCTGTACTTCACTGCATGACAACCTCTTCACCACACCTTTTTGCTTTCGTTGCCTCCTAAACTCATGTTCAACCTTTATAAAATAGCTCAGTTACTCTGGCTTCTAGTGAACTTCAAGAGCTCCTTGGATGGTGACATCAGTGCCTCCTTTCTCTGTCTATCTTGTATCGAACCCCTCACTGTTTTATCTATTCATCGGATGTATCTGTTGTCCTTAAGAGGAGGAATAATCTGGAACTTATGCGGGTCATCCCACAATATGATCATTCAGTCAGACACATGACATACAGCTCTATAAAACTTGAATGAATCCCACTCTTTGAAGTCATTGTTGTTTAACTTGCCAGTTCAACTAAGAAGTCAATAAACCTGTACAAAGCACCTACTGTATGCTGAAGGTTGGTCCAGATATTGCATTCAGGAAGAAAAATATTGCGTGTTTTCTCTCATTTGTACTCAGATTTTATGTAGACACATAAAATCACATATGACATGGAATTAGAGTCAGAACCATCCAGGGGACTAAAGGGTACCAACTAGAGGGGTGAGAAAGAGGAGGGTAGTGGAGAACAGGGTGGATATTACCAAAATATATTGTATACTTGAATGAAAATGGCCTTGAGTAATATGGTATAAAAATATTACTACTAATTTAATGTGCATGAGTGTCTTGCCTGCATGTATGTAAATGTCCTGCTTATGTGTCTGCTGCCCATGGAGGCCAGAAGAGGTGTTACTAGATCTGAATGGTAGCCCTGTGGGTGCTGGGGACTAAACCCAGGTCCTCTGCATGAAGAGCATGGAGTGCTCATAACTGCTGAGCCATCTCCACAGCCTTCAAATAGTATTTTTTAAAAAGGAACTCAAGATTACAGAAAGTGCATGCAGGATGATAATCATTGAATCAGGCTATAAAGAACTTTAGAACCAACGGGATCAAGAGAGGTCAATTGTCCTAAAACGTATTTATGTTCCTTATTACTTAGAGTGTTTGGTGATCATGGAAAAGATCTTGTGCGACTTCCCTTGGGGGAAACATCAACTTTACATTGAAACTGGGTTTTTACAATCTGGGGAGTCATTGCTCGTGTAGAATCCTGCTGCAGTGATCACAAGGGATGGTGTAGCTTTGTGTATGTTGTGGTAAAGTGTGGATACTGGTCATGTAGTATCATCATAATCACACCAGATGATGGCACAATTGTTACCAACGTGCCCCCACTTTTGGCTAATCCTTCCAGTCCTAAGATGTTAGCAGCCCAAAGCCATCAACTGAGAGGATTTTATCTTTCCTGAAGACAGTCACCTTCCCCATGAATACACCCTTCCTGGAGAGCCGACCTCCATTGGTGAATCCACATGAGGGTATACAATCTCAGCTCCTTGACTCAATTCAGAATGACCTTGAGGTCTTCATGTAGGGTCAGTTGAGGCTGTCAGTTTTTTTATAACTGCATCTCTGCCTGACTCTTCCCCGAACACAGCCCTGCATCTCTCCTGCTGGAAAAATGGATGGATGTGATTCTGATGACTGCTTCCCAGTTTCCAACATCCCACTCAGGACCAGAGACTGTTCCCAAGAAGCCCATCTCAGTACTAGACAAGACCGAACAGAGGCCAGAGGGATCAGATGTCCACGAACAGCACAGTCCAGAATCCAATTCCTAGAAACATTTGCAGTTAAGGTAGAATCATATGGCTAGATAGGTCTTTCTTTGTTAGAGTGGTAAGAATTAATTCCTGATGAATAGATTCCAAGTCTTTAATAACAGGCCCAAATATTCTGACCTTAAAAATAGGCTTTGGCTCTAACCTTGCCCATTCTTAAAGCCCACTCAGGGGCTCCATCACATGAAGCTTTTGTGTTGTCCCCTCATTTAATTTCCTGTCTCCATGTTTTTCCTGTGAGACTTCCACTTCTCACTCTACAGGATTGCAAGCACTTTGCTCTCCACCATTGATGCTTCTGATAGACACTTCTTCCCTTGTCTTATGTACTCTTCTTGATAAGGAATCCCCCCAAAGGCCCTAGGAACAGTAGGAGGTACAAGCTACCACCACATTCATGAATAAAGACTTGACGAAAGTAATGGGGCTTTGGACTTAGTCCCGTGTTGCTGGTAATACTAAAGTAGACATGGCAGTTCCTCAAGACAAACTCAAATTCGCCATGTTACAGAGTCCATTATCCTGATCATATAAGAGGTACAGGAGAAGACAGAGACAGTCAGGGGTAGGGAAGGGACAGAAGGAGATGTCAGTCTCACATGTCTCAGTCAAGCATAGCTGCTTCTTTAGTAGATGAAGGGTTTAATGGCTCCAAAAGTTTCTAGAACAAGCAAGTGAGCTTAAAGAGGAAGAGGAGAGTGGGATGCTTGCCTGCCACCACCTTCTTCATTCCTGCATCTTCACACTGACCTACAAATGCCCTGCCCACCAACCCAGTGTGTTTGTAGCATAGATGAAATATAATGAAATAGTTCTATGAAACTTTGAGGCATTTACCCACATAGACACCGAGAAATGTTGACTGGGGCTGGAGAGATGGCTTAGCAGTTAAGAGTGTGTATGGCTCTTGCAGAGGATCTGACTTCTGTTCCTAGCACCAACTTCGGGCAGCTCACAATCACCAGTAACTTCAGCTCCAGGGGATTGTAGTAGGCTTTCATTTGGGCTATCAACCAGCTCCCAAATCAGGACATGGAGACTTATTATTAGTTAGGAATAGGTGGCCTTATCTTAGGCGTGTCCCACTAGCTCTGATAACTTAATTTAACCTGTTTATTTTTATGTACATTTTGCCTCGGGGCTTTTTACCTTTCTTTCCTTCTGTAT
>CABHPR010114393.1:0-11838 GCA_902168415.1 Peromyscus melanophrys | reverse complement strand
AGGGCCAGTCCCCTCCTCCCAGGCCGAGCCAAGCGACCCTGCATAAGTCCCAGGTTTCAAACAGCCAACTCATGCAATGAGCACAGGACCCGCTCCCACTGCCTGGATGCCTCCCAAACAGTTCAAGCCAATCAACTGTCTCACCCATTCAGAGGGCCTGATCCATTTGGGGGCCCCTCAGCCACTGGTTCACAGTTCATGTGTTTCCATTCATTTGGCTATTTGTCCCTGTGCTTTATCTAACCTTGGTCTCAACAATTCTCGCTCATATAGTCCCTCCTCTTTCTCGCTAATTGGACTCCCGGAGCTCCGCCCGGGGCCTAGCCATGGATCTCTGCTTCCAGATCCCTCAGTCATTGGATGGGGTTTCTAGCACGACAATTAGGGTGTTTGGCCATCCCATCACCAGAGTGGGTCAGTTCGGGCTGTCTCTCGACCATTGCCAGCAGTCTATTGTGGGGGTATCTTTGTGGATTTCTGTGGGCCACTCTAGTACTTTGCTTCTTCCTATTCTCATGTGGTCTTCATTTATCATGGTCTCCTATTCCTTGTTCTCCCTCTCTGTTGTTGATCCAGCTGGGGTCTCCCGCTCCCCCAAGCTCTCTTTCCCTCGACCCTCGCCCTTCATTTCCCCCACTTATGACCAGGCTGTTCATGAAGATCTCATCCATTTCTCCATCATTCGGCGATCCCCGTGTCTTTCTTGGGGTCCTGTTTTCCAGGTAGCCTCCACTTGCTCAGCTATGTTCATATCAGCATTGTTTGTAATAGCCAGAACCTGGAAACAACCTAGATGCCCTTCAACTGAAGAATGGATAAGTAAAATGTGGTACATATACACAATGGAATACTACTCAGCAGAGAAAAGCAATGACATCATGAGGTTTGCAGGCAAATGGAGGGATCTAGAAAAAAATCATCCTGAGTGAGGTAACCCAGACTCAGAAAGACAAACATGATATGTACTCACTCATAGGAGAATACTAGATGTGGAGCAAGGATGACTGGACTCTTTCCTGTTTTTAAGATAGGGTCCCATGGTGGTTTGAATGAGAATGGCCTCTACAGGCTTGTTCCCAGTTGGTGGACTGTTTAGGAAGGATTAGGAAGTGTGGCCTTGTTGGAAGAGGTACATGTGTCACTGGGGGTGGGCTAACACATTTCAAAAGCCCATGCTAGGCCCAATTTTCTCCTCCCTCCCCCTCCCTCTCTCCATGCAACTTACAGATCAGATGTGAGCTCCAAAGTACAGCTCTGGCATCATGTCTGCCTGCCTACAGCTTTGCTCCCTGCCATGATGATCATGGCCTAATCCTCTGTTCTGGAACTGCAAGCAAGCCCTCAATTATAGTGTTACCTTTATACACTGTCTTGGTCATAGTGTCTCTTCACAGCAACGAAACAGTAATTAAGACAGGTCCCATGTAGCCCAGGCTGGCCTCAAATTCACCACAGAGCCAATGATGACCTTGAACTCCTCCCGCCTCCACATGTTGGGATTATACGCATATGCTATCATTCCCAGTTTTATGTGGTCTAGGACCCAGTTTATTATAACATTACCAAAACTAGGATTAGCACTTGCCTAGAATGCTTGAGGTCCTAAGTTCTAACCTTAGCATCAGGGAAAAAAATTATCAATTGGAAAAACACAAACTATAGCTTCGAAACTTTTAGAATAAAATGTCCAAAATTTTAGCTTTTTCAGAATATTAAAAGTCAGCAAACATCCTCAAAACAGTATCATTTAAAATGTCTCCGAAATTTAACATCCTATTTTCAGGGTAAAGCGTAGCAGGTAACTATTTAAAAGGCCCTGTCACAAGGTTTTTATTGGGGGAGAAATGATTTGGTTTCTGTTGTTTTCAAGCAATAAAAAGTGTTACACTAGTCAGCATGACTGAGCTACCCACTGATGTCAAAGACAGCTGTAAAAGCAGTTCCTTCTCGAAAGCAGAAGCTGGAATGTATTTAATCAGCAAGCAAATGGTATCTCGTGTGCCTCACCACAGCCATCTGGGAACAGAGGTAGAAATTCAGGAGAAATAACTCAAATGTGTCTGAGCAGTTAAAGCAAAGGAGAGCCATTCTTCTCTCCTCTTCCCTATTGGATGGACACACACAACTAGTCACTGGAGCTAATATCTGAGAGTTTACTCATTTTGAGATGTTCACACTTCTTTGTGAACTTCTATAAACATCATCTAATGTAGTAAACAGAAGTTTTTGAAAGTTAATTAATTTACATAAGATCACCCAGCTAGTTAAGTATATGCTCAAATCCAGGTCATTTTACAACATTTATAATACTTCCAGACTACTCAATTCAATCAGATAAAATCACACATGCTATTTCAAATCACTATACATTTTCATTAACAGCTGTAAATGAGTTCTTTAAAGAACACAACTATAAAACCTGGCATAGTTCACAATCTCTGCTCAGTAAATAACTGATGAGCTAATTCATGCCTCACTTTGGTGAACAACTACACACATACACTATAAAATTAGTAGTCAGTAAATAATTGATGAGCTAATTTATTCCTCACTTTGATGAACAACCATACATATACACTATAAAATTAGTAGCCTAGGCCGGTGGCAGTGGCACACACCTTTAATCCCAGCACTTGGGAGGCAGAGCCAGGCAGATCTCTGTGAGTTCGAGGCCAGCCTGGTCTACAGAGCAAGATCCAGGACAGACACCACAACTACATGGAGAAACCCTGTAGCCTTTATTTTTCAGAGCAAAGAAATTGAACAGGAAGTACAAGGTTCCCACTCATCTGTTCATACCAGTTTTTATTATTAAAATTTTTCTTTAGTATGATGCATTGATGTAATTAATGAAATATTAGCACATTGTTAACTAAAGTTCATGGCTTGCATTACTATGTACTATTTAAGAAATACCATTCTATTAGTTTTGACAAAAGGACAACACCATGTATCTACCACGACTTTGTTAGTTTCACTACTCTAAAGCCTTCTGGTGCCTCCATTCCTGCCTCATCCCCATAATCACTTCCAACCTCTGACCTTTACTGTCTATTTAATTTTGCCTTACCAGCATGTGTTTGTAATCACATAGCATACAGGGTTTTTTTTCCCTATTAGGGTTTTTCACTTGATAATATGATTACATAATTCCTCCATGTCTTTCAGTGGCCTAACTGCTCATTGTCTGATTTACCAGTTTCCTTATCCATTCACCTATGGAAGGATGTCTAGGCTGTTTATAAATTTTGGAAATTATAAACAAAAAGGGTATAAACATTCATTGCAAGATTTTTGTGTGAATATATGTTCTCAACACATTTGGCTTAAATGTAAAGGTTAATAACTGCTGCTCATATAACAAAGTTTTGTTTCCAAAGTGGCAGTGCCATCTTGTATTCCTACTGGCAACAAAGCACCCCTATCTCTCCACACCCTAGGCAGTATTTGGCATTCTCACAATTTGGGAATGCAGCTGTCTCATTAGTAATTTCCTAGTGACACAATGCTGGAGCATCTTTGCTTGCTCATCTGCCATCTTTAAATTTTTTTTAGCAGAGGTGTTTGTTCCAGTCTTTTGTCCACTTTTAAGTAGGGATGTGCCTACTTAGTTAGTTAGGGTTACTATTGCTTTGATGTAACATCCTGACTAAAGACAACTTGGGGGAAAGGTTTATTTCATTCACAGTTCCACATGACAGTTCATCATCAAAAGAAGTGTGAGGACAAGAACTCAAGCACGGCAGGAATCTGGAGACAAAAGCTGATGCAGAGGCCATGGAGGAGTACTACTGACTGGCTGGATCCTCATGGCTTGCTCAGTCTGCTTTCTTATAGAACCCAGGAGCATCAGACAGCAATGGCACCACCCACAATGAGCTAGGCCCTCCTCCACCAGTCACTAATTAAGAAAATGCTCTATAGGCCTGCATATAGCACATTCTTATAGAGATATATACTCAACTGAGGCTATCTCCTCTCAGATGACTATAACTTGTGTCAAGTTGACATAAAACTAGCCAGCACAGGATATATTATTATTATTATTATTATTATTATTATTATTATTATTATTATTCAGTTTTAAGAGTTCTTCCCATATTACTGATATAATTTTCTTGCAAATATTTTCTCCCAGTTCTGTGTTTTTTCTTTTAACAATGTCACTTGCAGAGCAGCTGTCACTTAATGTCTATTTTTAACACTGAGTTCTTATTAACAAGTGAAGGAGTCTTTAGGACCCCCAAATCACATTAATCTAAGATAATGAAAACACTTATGACACAGAAACATTTTAGTGTTACTTGTTTTAAAGAAAAACCACTTATCATGTAACTACTGCAAATAGAAATGAAAATGTCAGAGACATTTTATTAGTAAATAAAAATTTTAAAAGACCCTTTTAAAAAAGAGTCCATTTGCCGGGCGGTGGTGGCACATGCCTTTAATCCCAGCACTCAGGGGCAGAGGCAGGCGGATCTCAGTGAGTTCGAGGTTAGCCTGGTCCACAAAGTGAGTTCCAGGAAAGGCGCAAAGCTACACAGAGAAATCCTGTCTCAAAAAACCAAAAAAAAAAAAAAAAAAAAAAAAAAACAGAGTCCATTTTTCCTACAAAATTTTAAACTGCATTCACATAAGGGTTAAAGCTGAATTTTTAAAACATCTTTTAAGAAAGACCAGCCTATGGTAGCACACGCCAATAGATCCTAGAACTTGGGAGACAGAAGCAGGTGGATCTCTGTGAGTTCAAGCTTAATCCACATAATGAGTTCCACGACAGCCATGGTTAGTAGAGACCCTGTCTCAAAAAATAAAATAAAATAAAATAAAATAAAAAATAAAATAAGATAAAATAAAATAATAAAATAAAATAAAATAATAAAATAATAAAATAAAATAAAATAAAAAAATAAAATAAAATAAACATGAATAACTACTTTAAATCTCAGCACTCAAGAAGCAAAGGCAAGTGAATCTCTGAGGCAAGCCTAGTCTAAATATCGTGTTTCAGGCCAGCATGGATACATAGTGAGACCCTGCCTGGGAGTAGAAGGAGACATTAAAACTGTCAAGTAGAATATCTAATTGGACTTTATCAGTAAAAATGTAAATATTATTAATCTTTTTTTGTTTGTTTGTTTTGAGACAGGGTTTCTCTATGTAACCACTCTGGCTGTCCTGGAACTCACTCTATAGACCAGGCTGGTCTCAAACTCATGGAGATCCACTTGTCTCTGAGTGCTGGGATTAAAGGCGTGTACCACCAGCAGCAGCCTTTTTTGTGTTTTTTTTTTTTTTTTTAAATACTATTCATCCTTAAAGAAGCAATTTCTAACTGTTCAAGTTTACAACATACAAACAAATGATGACTCACAAAAATACTTTATTAACATTAAAAGCAAGTGTCAAAGTCTGAGCTTATACTAACAAGGATCAAAGTTCCTAGTTTTACAGAAACATCTCAAGTTAGGAACCACATCAATAAAACATAATATCTCAAAACTCAAGAGTAAAGAGAGAAAGTCACCAAAGCATCAACCTTTTTGAAAGTGTAGCTTTTCATTGTTTTTCAACTTTGATAAATGAATCACAAAACATTATGCATTTTATTTATTGAAGATCAGGTAAATTCTGACAAACTAGGTAGTAGTGAATAACAAATGAAAGTCACTTTTTTTTAAAGTTGTAGTTGCTCCATCACCAGCCCTTTGTAGCTTTATTATTCTTATTTATTTGATGTGGGAGTACACCACAGTGCAGATATGGAGGTGGAATGACAACTCTCAGAGTTGGTTCTCTCCTCCTGTCATGTGGGTCCCAGGGATCAAACTCAGGTTCTCAGGCTTAGTGGCAAATGCCCTTACCCCCTGAGCCATCTTACCTGACCAGCCCTTGGATTTTAGAGACAGTGTGGCCTCAAACTTAAGATCCTCCTGCTGCTAGAGCCCCAGTGCTGGGACTGATTACAGGGGTGCACCACAGTGCCCAGCTACAAATGAAAATGTTCTGGGTACAAAGTACCACCAGAAATTTTAAAGCAAAATTTACAAGGTCACTCCATACGTACCTGAAGTAAACGCTACTTGTTGATTAGACTGTTGCAGTAGGAATAAGACGCTGACAATTTAACGAAGTTGACAAGTAATTCCCCTGAGTAGCTATTATTGAGAATCTCTGACACACTGGTGAAGAGCAAAGACACACATACATGAGTTGAACTTTAAGTTCATCTACTTGTCTTGATCTTGCATTTCCTTATCTCAAAAATAAAAATAGTAATAGACCAACTTCAATGATGCTGAGATAATTAAGTGTGGAATATTCCTTTACACTGTGTGAATATATGTCACTGTGATTGGTTTAATAAAGAAGCTAACTGGCCAATGGCTGGACAGGATAAAGTTAGGTGGAAAGCCAAAGACAGAATGCTGGGAAGAAGATGGGTAGAGTCAGAGGAGTTGCAAGCAAACACAGAGAGAAACAAGATGGGCATGCCAAACTGAAAAAAGGTTCCAAGCCACATGGCAAAGCATAGATAAGAAATATGGGTTATTTTAAATGTAAGAGTTATCCAGAAACAAGCCTGAGCTATTGGTCAAGAATTTATAATTAGTATTAAGTCTCTGTGTGATTACTTGGGAGCGGCTTGAGGGACAGAAACTTTTGACTACAATTAAATGAGTTGGGATGAGGAGGGGAGGCAAAGCAAGGCAGGCTTGTATGTGCTCAAGGCTTTCATTCACGTATTACCTGGGCATTTTCAATTTATATGCTACTGTAAGTACTGGACATGTCCACTATTCTTTAAAAAGTCATTGTTAAAATAAGAATAGTCAAATATTTAAACTAATATTCACTTTTAGATGAGGAGACTAAAAACTAACAGTGAACCAGGATAGACAGGAAAGAAAGTCAGCCAGTACTAGAACTAAGATCACAAGATCTTCAAAGCTTCCAGGGAGAGTTGAATACTAAGGGAGCTTTAAAGGGAAAAATTGACACAACTAAAAACATACAAGTATTGGAACAAAGAAAATAATTTTGAATTGTTTCTAAGGTAAGAAACAACAAAATATAGCAATCAATAAAATCAAAGAGCAGACATTGTAATCTCTATCCTAGTATGTCTTAGTTAGGGTTTTTATGGCTGTGATAAAACACCATGACCAAAAGCAACTTGAGGAGGAAAGGGCTTATTTTAACTCACAGATTGTAATGCATTATCTAGAAATCAGGGCAGGAACATGGAAGGGGGCGGGGGGAACTGATGCAGAGGCCATGGAGGAGTGCTACTTACTGGATGTGTTCTCTGTGGCTTGCTCAGCCTGCTTTCTTACCCAGCCTAGGACTGCCAGCCCAGGAGTGGCACCACCCACAGTGGAATGGACCCTCCCACATCCATCAGTAATTTTGAAAATGCCCCAGAGGCTTGCCTACAGGCCAGTCTTACAGAAGCATGTTTCAATTGTGGTTCTCTCTTCTCAGATAACTGTAACTTTTGTCAAGCTGACAAGAATCTACCCAGGACAAATACAGTATTTCACAACATTGTACATGGTCTTTTAAAAACATTTTTATTAGCATATACAAGTATGTACACACACACACACACACACACACACACACACACACGAACAGGCACACGAACAGGCACACAGTGAAGGGGAGGAACACATGTAACAATCAGAGGACAACTTTGTGGAGTCAATTCTCCTTCCAATTTCACATGGGTTAGTGGAATCAAACTTAGGGTGCCAGGTTTGAACAGCAAGTGCCTTTACCCAATGAGATGTCTTGCCAGCCCAGGCATTCATGGTGTGAAATTAAACAAATGTGGGTTCAAATTTCAGCCCTACTATTTATAAATGACAAGATAATGTAATTAACAACTCCGAGCCTCAGTATACTCAATTGGAAAATGTGTACAATAAAAGAGCCTAAAATCTAATGATCAGAACAATTCCTAGCATATAGTAAATTACCTAACAAATGATATTAATTTTTCTTATTTTTTATTTTTTTGGTTTTTCGAGACAGGGTTTCTCTGTGTAGCTTTGCGCCTTTCTTGGAACTCACTCTGTAATCTAGGCTGCCTCGACCTCACAGAGATCCGTCTGCCTCTGCCTCCCCAGTGCTGGGATTAAAGGCGTGCGCCACCACCGCCCGGCCACAAATAATATTTATGATTAATGTGACTGAAAACTCATTATTATTAAATGCAAAATAAAGTCTATAAATTTCAGTTCTGTTTGGGTGTAATCCTCAGTCCAATGAACAACAAGTATTTTTTATATATTTATTCACTCATGTAACAGAACCTAACCACTACACGAAAGAAACTAGTACTTCAATCCTTAAGAAGTCTTCCCCAGGAATATTGTGCTCACAGAATTACTTTTTCCTCACTTTTTATTAAGCCAGGAATGATGACGCACACCTTTAATCCCAGCACTCTGGAGGCTGAGGCAGAAGGATCTCTGAGTTTGAGGTCAGCCTGGTCTGCATGATGAGTACTGAAATCATACACAAACAAGTACCTGAGCAAGTTGCATTTATATACTCAGGGTTACATATAGCAACAATTAAAGAAATAAAGGCCATTGAATTTGAAAGAAAGCAAGGAATGGAGTAAATAGGAAAGGTTGGAGGCAAGAAAAGGAAGAAGAAAAATGATATTTTAATTTCAAAAGAATAAAGTATTGTAAAAAGATAATTAAAACAAAACAGAAAACCCCACACATTTTAAATGCTGTCTTAGTCACTGTTATATTGCTGTGAAGAGACACCACAACCAAGACACTCTTATAAAAGAAAACATTTAATTGGGGGTTTGCTTAAAGTTTCAGAGGCTTATTCCATTATCATCATGGTGAGAAGCACAGCAGCACTCAGGTAAACATGATACTAGGGAAATAGCTCAGAGTTCTATATCCTGATCCGTTGACAGAGAGAGAGAGACTCTGGGCCTGGTATGGACTTTTGAAACCTCAAAGCCCACCTCCAGTGACACACTTCCTCCAACAAGGCCACACCTCCTAGTCCTTGTAATCCTTTCAAATAGTTCCACTCCCTGGTGATCAAGCATTCAAATATATAAGCCTATGGGGGACATTCTTATTCAAACTACCACAATGGTGAAATTCAAAATACAGCTCGTATTACCATGCCTGACTTCCCTCTCTCTCTTTCTTCCTCTCTCTCTTTCTTCCTCTCTCTCTTTCTTCCTCTCTCTCTTTCTTCCTCTCTCTCTCTCTCTCTCTCTCTCTCTCTCTCTCTCTCTCTCTCTCTTTTTCTTTTTTTTTTTTTTTTTTTTGGGGGGGGGTGGGGTCGGGGGCTCAAGACAGGGCTTTTCTGTGTAGCCCTGGCTGTCCTGGAACTCACTCTGTAGACCAGGCTGGCCTTGAACTCAGAGAACTGCCTGCCTAGGCCTCCTGAGTGCTGGGATTAAAAGCATGTGCCACCACTGTCCTGTCATGCCTGACTTTTTAATGAGTTCTGGGTATCAAACTTATGTCTTTACAATTTCATGGTAAACATTTTCCAGCCCATGAGTATGGCATGTAATAATTATACATGACTTAATTAAAGTTACACTGTGTATTTTATAACTTTTCATGCATAGCTGTCTTATTTTGCCAATTAGATTTTACATTCCATACATGAGTTCTCATTTCCTTCTACAAAAGCTAAAATATTTTATACACCAGACAGAGGATGACAGTTGTCTGGAATAGCACAGTATTTAACATTTGTATTCAATTCTTCACCAAATTCTACACTGAAGAATAGGAAACATAATTTATTCTATTTTAATGCAAAATAGCCATTCCAAAAATAGACATTACTCTAACAAAGATTCACCAAATCATGTTTTTTCACACAGATCTGCTAAATTAAAAATATGCTTCCCAACTGATATATATACAACACAACCTACCACTAACAAATTCTAAGAAACTTCAGAATTTAATTAGCTTAACTCCCTTAGACCAAAAAAACTGACACTTAAACATGATCCTTCATTAAGCAAAAGACAATGCCCATGTACATTATGCCACAAGTCCTACTTTAGTGTTCCTTTTCCAGTATATATATATTTTTGGCTTGATTTCTCTACTGACCAGGCAGCATACATAATTTCTACCAAGTAATGTTAATTTACCAAATCCCAAAGCACTTCCTTCCTTCTTTCCATCATTACCTAAGTCTCCATCAGAAATTCAGAAACATGCTCAGCATGTTTTGTGCATATCCACAATCCCAACACTTGGAGGCTAGAGCAGGAGGATCTCAAATTCGAGGCCAGCCTGGACTACAAAGCTACTTGAAGGGTACTCTGAGCTACAAAGTGAGACCCTGAATCAAAAACTAAAGGCCAAGGGTATACCTTAGTGGTGGAGGATTTGCCTACTATGTGCAAGATAACCATTTCAAGTCCAACATAGACTACACAGTGAGTTCCAGAAAGGGAAAGAGAGGACAGAAGACAAGGGAGAAGAGGAAAGGAAGACAGACAGACAGACAGACAGGCAGACAGACTGACTGGCATTATTGTCTTCACATTATAATTAGGGTGATAAGCAACTTACTAAAACCAGTATTATCTCTGCTCTTTGTGTTTGCTTGAGCATGCATTATTAGAACCACTTTCAATATGAATTTTTATGTCCCCAGTTATAATTTTAAACTGTTAAGTTGCAAGAAAACTTAATTTATTAGAAAATATCATCTATAAACCTACTTTACTTGGTCACAAGAAAACAGTGGTACATCACAACATATAAAAGCAATCCACAGCATAGGTGCCACTAAAACTCATCCATATATATAATCACCTTTGTATACATTCAACAAGTATGAGCACCCTATATTAGAGACCAATGATTAAGGTTACAGAGTTTACTCTCAAAGTTGGTATATATACTAAATGTGAACCTGGGCCATTAACTTGATCTCAGCTTTAATTTCATTATCTATAAAATAAGGATAATACTTTTCAGTTGGCAAAAGGATAAACTATGGAATATGCAGACAATAAACTATCTGCCATGAGAAAGAAACCAGGTAAGTCATTAAATGACATGGAAGATCAGTAATTGTAAAATGAATAAGCAAATAAAATAATCTGAAATGACTACATTTTATATAATTCCAATTATATGACATTCTGGAAAAAGGGAAACTATGGTAACAATAAAATGATCAATTGTTGAAGGGATGGGGGAGTAGAGAAAGATCAACAGTACAGAGTATTTTAAGGGCAGCAAAAGTATTACTATGATAATATAGACTGTCACTATAATGTAACATGCATGTCATTATATATTTATCAAAATCCACAGAATGTACAATACCGAGAGTGAACCCTAGTGTATCACAGACTGAACAGTTATGATGTGACAGGTTCACACAGGTAGCAAATGTACCACTCAGGTACAGGATGTTAATAGAAGGGAACACTGTACATGTGAGACAAGGGATATATGAGAATTCTTCTGTACATCCTGTTCAATTTGACTATGATCCTAAAAGTACTCTAAAATTTAAGTCTACTAAAAAAATAAAACGGAGCTGGAAAGACAGCTCAGTGGCTAAAAACCCTTGCTGCTCTTCCAGTGCTCCTAAACTCAAGCCATCTCTCCAGCCCGTGCTGCTCTTCCAAAGGACCAGAGTTCATCTGGTGGCTCACAATGGACTGTGACTCCAGCTTTGGGATATGACACACCCTCTTCTGGCCTCCTTGAGTATTCACACACATGTGACATACACATTAAGTAAAAATAAAAATAATCTTCAAAAAAATAAATACTGATATGTCTTCAAAAGCTGTTTGATTCT